>BHFT01026363.1:0-29135 GCA_004320025.1 Laticauda laticaudata
TTGTCCTCTCTGGGCCCAGGCCATCGCAATGCACTTCAGACAAGCACTGCCAGCCTACTGCCATCCTCACAGTCCCTGTCCCCCTTTACACTGAGACCTAATGCCGACAATGCCAGAGTGACTGAGAATCAGGTAAGTCCAGAGACTGAGTTTGCTTACCGGGTGACTTACTCATTGCTCGGACACGTTTTCTGGGTGCCTTTGCTTTTAAAATAAAAGTCACTAATCACTCAATTACTAACACTCGTTATACTTCAGTTATTCTTTGCTTCACAGATTTTGAGGTATTCTATTTACTTAAAAAGTCTTGGTGGAAAGTTCATAAAATTAGTAGCCCTTTCATGCCTTCGGCATGCAGAGAGTATGGGAATGAGGTAGATAAGCTGTGGATCGGCGTATAATAGCTGGGTGGCGCGAAATAGCGGGGGTATGATGTGGTGGTAAAATATAGCTGTGGGATAGATAAGCTCCAGTGCAAGCATAGTAGGGACTGTATGGTCCACCCTCCCAGCTGCCACACCTATGGCCCTTGTATTACAATAACAATTTAATCATTGATCACACATTTCAACATAAACAAAAAATCTTTATTAATGCCTATTCATTGTAAGGCCACTCAACATACAGGCACTATCACATCAGTGTGATGAGACATGGCTCGAGGCAGCACCATTAAGCATCTACCATCCTGTCCTGCACTCCACTGCTCCAGCTGGGGGTACGCACCCAGGTTCCAGCGAGGGATTGCGCTGGTTTTCTTCCCGTCAGTAAGCTCGTTGGGCCTGGTATATCCAGCAGTGTCTCTATCAGCGCCTTTGCGCACTTGCTTACCAGGCTCCATGATCCCATGCCGTTGGTGTTGTCCAACACCTGTTCTGCAACACTGGAGACGGGGCGCATGGGATTGTGCAGGACTGCAGAAGCTTTCACAATCTTCACACGGTCCGTGTGATGCTTGCATATGGTGTGAGAAGTACCTGGAATCTGTTGGCCAGGATGCCAAAGGCATTCTCCACCAACCCGCCTTGCCATGGACAGCCTTAGTTGTAAGATCCTCTCTTCATGAGGTTGGACTGGTAATGTTGAACGTGTAGGTGGCTATCATGAAGTGTAGGTTGGGAGGGAGATAGGATAACACAAATGAAGGAGGCACATGTCTGGTGTACAGTTGTTTAGGGATGGTCTGGATTCTGGAAACCACGCATGATGATGTTTGCGTTTCCAGCCGCCTTGAGGCTACTGCGTATGTATTATTTGCGGCATCGTGAAGGCTGACACCGTTGCCTGAAACCATGCATTACATTGAACTTGTGGTCAGCATCGACCTATGTGCAAAGAGGATTGGATGCTTGAAGAGCACCTTGTAGTTGAAATAGTGACCCCCCATCAGTACGTTGCCGGCCGCGCGCGCGCTTCATGACGCGCTGACTTGACTGGCAGAGCTCTCGGCCACGTGCTTTCCCATCACATGGCTCCAACGGCACCGGAGACTCCCTCGTACCGTGCGACGGCCCCGGGTGATCCATGTGTGGGGGAAGTTCCACCTCTGTTTCACTCTTCTGCAAGTTTCCTCCAGCCGTTGTTCAGCTGGAGGCGGACATACTGGAGGAGCTCCTGCAGTATTCTTTGATGATGGCTTGCACCACTTCTTCTGACCACAATGCTGGATGGTGTTGTGTGGCATTCCTCCATGCAATACCTCAGCCATATTTCTAACAATTGGTCCCGGAGTGCCATGGTAGCGCAGGAGTCAGTGGCCACCTTCAGTTCCAGGGTCCTCAGGCTGGGACAGGAAGTTGGTGTTTCTGTCCTTGGTCAACCTTGGGTCTCAACGCTCCCAATTTCATCCAAAAATTGGTGTTGGCACTACGACTCATGACAGGCTCATAGAGATTGATGCACGCAGGACCAGAGTGTCTCGTTTCCCTCCGCTTCCACCATCGCAGCCTCTGTCATGGAGTCCACACTCCACTCTTCTCCTTGATCCATCCCGTTGGACTCCAGACCCGTGCTCGTTTGTGGCCACTCTCCGTGGTTCTTCCCGCTTAAGAGCAGCTAAGTGGGCGGTAGACAAGATGCAAAGCCTGAAGGGCTTGGTTCTGGTGCTAGTGACTAGTGCTCGCCAGCGGCCGCGCTGTCATGTGTGTGTGCCAGATGAGTCCCCATCAAACTTGGGTGGAGAGGAAAGGCTACCATCCGCCGCACGTCTACTTCATACACTTGTCGATACACAAGCCGAAGACTAATCTGCCTGCACGCCCGCGTCTCCATCTCACTCCTTCCTGGTGGCACTCTGGCTTGTGGAAGGCAAGAGGCACGGGAGCTTAGAAGAGGTCTGCCATACACCCGGGGCTGCTGCGACCCTGAAAGTGAGATCCAGGTGCATTTCCTCCCCTGTATTTTTTACTAGGAGAATCGTCCTGTAGAGCGTAGCGTTCTATCTCCACTATGGCAGTATCGTTGCTCTCTCTCACACTCCGCAGTCCTCGATACAATCTCTCTCTATAGTGCGGCGAGACGATACGTCCCCATTGAACTTTTTTCCCGTCTTCTTCAATTCCAGCCATATCCTATAATATCTCTCCGAGCTTGCACTCGCTATGCCAATCCGATTCTGTGTCCGTGCTACTAATGCGTGTTCCTTCCATTCCGTTTCGCTTCCTCCCTGTGTCACTCTCTCTCCGCTGGAGCGGATATCTCTCGCGCTCTCGCGTGGAATGAACAGCAGGTTGCTTACCGTTATATAGCGGACACGTAGACGAGATGATAATTAGACGTCAAAACAAGGAATGCTTCCCCGTATGCGTTAGCAGATGTTAGAACAATTGGACGCCGTTGGATACTTCATCTCCTCAAAAAAGTTTTGTTGCAGCTCAAAACTTTCTTGAGCAAGTGAAAATCTCCAGTAGACGGATGCTGGAGGATAGAGAGTATGAAAATGTTATGAGTGAGTAAGATAACGGACTGCATCGGCGATTTTCCAATGGATGGCAAGCTTTTTTAACATTTACATCCTCTTTGCATCTGTTGGTGCAGTGTGACAGGGGCTTAAGCAACAACCGCAGACAAAGAAGATCTTTGCAAAAATCTATCATCTGTGGTAATGCAAACTTTTCTAGACTAGAAGTCTCTTTCCAGTCATTTGTGCCTTAGTCACCTCTGATTCAGACTACTCCAGTGAATGTTACATGGGGATATTCCTGGGCAATACTGAGAATATTCCTGGGCAATACTGCACCTTTGCCCACATTAATATCTGTATTTTTTGAAATGCAGTGGCTTACAGAGCAGTGGGTTTCCCAATACAATTCAATACCTTGGTTGCTTCAGGAATTTGGACTTGTTCCAGAACCCAGTTGTAAAGCAGACATTTTGTAGTATGTAAGCAATACTCCTTCTCTATAGCTGTTCCTGTTCTATGAAACAGTGTCCCCCCAAGGTCTGTTTCACCCCAATATAATAATGTGATACTTTTTAAAAAACTGTAAAAATAAATAAATAAAAAGTTCTTTCAGTGAGGCAATCATTCCATTCCCTATTAGTATATTTGATTTTATGACTGTGATTGATTCATTTCTCCATATTTCAATGTGCTCTATAATTGTTGTATTTTTGGTTCTTGTTTAATTACTATTATTATTTTGCCATTTAAAAACCTTAATATGTAAGCTGCTTAGCCCGAAATAGCATATAAGATGAGAAATAAAATAAGTATCTTTATATTGTTTTCCATAAAAGACTCATATTGGGACAATCTGTGAATGAAAGATGAAAAACATAGGTCCAATCTTAAATTATGAATCTATTGCCCCAATATTCATCTGTCATGTTTGTTTGTTTGTGCTTTCAATTCAGTGTTGACTCCTAGATTGGTTCCTGCAACATTGACTCCTGGTGACGTCCTGGACAAGTCCTTGAAATTTTCTTGGCAAGATTTCAAAGTATCTTGTCACTGCATCCTTCCTAGGGCAGAGAGAAGGTGACTGCCCAGGGTGATACAGCTGGCAGATAGATACAGCTAGAATTCAGCCTCCTAGTGTCTAGTGTCCTGCTTTGACAAGTATAACAAACTGAATCCCAGAGTATAAACAATCTTCTTTTTCTTCTTCACACAATAAACATAAGAGAAAACATTTGCTTGGGGCATTCTTTGATTCAAATAAAATAGGGAAAGGGATTTTTTCCCCCTAAGCCTGAGTTACTGTCAGTGTGTTGTGGCTGCTGCTGCTTGACTTTAAGGGATACAACCTCATAATCATATCCTTTGAAATGGACTTTTTATTATCAGGTTTAAGGCCATTTCTGTGACATCTACATACCAAGGGAAAACATGAATTTAAACTAGCTACAGGCCTAGCATTGTGAAATTAAAAGCAGCTTCAGATAAATCCATTCATCTGTGGGGTATATCTTTATTTGAGAACCCGGAAAATACAATCAAATGAAACTTCTCACTAAAAGGTTATGTTTTCTTTGTGAACGGATCTATTGTACTCCCTGATAAGCCTGTCAAGGGTGGGGAATGCTGGCAAAAGACCTTTCTGCCACTTTTATTTATGCCAAACTAAAGGGATTGAACTGTAAAATAAACTTAATTTTATCCTCGTTTACTAAAAAAGCCAGTATATGTGTATATTTCTAAACAAAAGAATAATCCATAGCTAGATTTGTTGGCTTTAACATTCTGTTGTAGTGCTGCCTTTAACAATTCATATTCATGAAATAAATATATTTAGGAAATCATATATTTATTTGAATTATTTGTATCCTGTGCTTTATCCTTATTTTTTTTTCCTACAATATACTTTGGGAGGAAAAAAGTAAAGCATGCTTGACAAACTTCAGAACTGAATTAATTAGAATACTTAATCTATGCAAACGCAGCCTTACTTTTAGTAAAAATATGATGCCCAACCAAACACTAATGATCCCTTTTGACCTGCACTATAAAGACAACAGTCCTAGAGAAATCAGAGAATGATAGAGCTTCCCTGGATCTTCCATCTCACTGTCACATCATTGTTTTGGTTTTCAGTCTTATCTGTAGCAGAGTGGCTATCTGTGAGAGAACCAGACACTTCTGGGAATGAACATAGCCTCTGCATATCTATCCCTACAGACTCCAAACTTAATAACGTATTTTAAGATAACATCGTGCAGGGAAAAGTTAAAAAATCAAAAAGTGGGAAATGGCAGTCTCCCAGGCTCCTTTCTGATGTCTAAACATCATCATCATCATCATCATCATCATCGACAACAACAACATCAACATAAATCAATGCCAGAAACCTAAGTTGAGTTAACTGACTGGGATGAAGAATATCGTTGTATCGTTTGGGTTGCAGTATAAGGTCTTGAGACTAGGTTAAAATATTGAAACTGATTATTCAGTTAAGATAAGTTGACTTACCTTGGTTCAAGATTCTATTATTTCCATGCTATAATGATTTTTTTCTATAACCTAGCTATTACTTAAGGCAGCAGAGGAAGCCAAATCAATTTTTCTTTGACTCATGTTTATACTTATATCTATTAGCTGGTGTACTGATTTACTCAAGTTGAAGTTTAGCCTGGAGTCAGATTTTCTTCTACATGCAGCCTGCTCAAACTGCACCTTCTCTACTTGGATATCTCTCGAAAGAGAAAAGTGCTGGAGATGAGATTGCTGCGACCTTAGGTAACATTTGTTGCATAATTACTGTCTATGCAATGAGAGATGAAATATTCTTTGACAACCCTTGCTTCAGTACTGGACTCATAAACTGAGCAATTGATATAGCTATGCCCCGGTGTGGTTAAGTGTTACATAAAAGAAACAGTATAATTCTAGATGCTATTCTACTTCTACACCCTTAATAATGTTGCATGCATTGTCAACACCCCAGACTTTATGTGTGTTTAGCCAATCAACCCTTTCAGACTGAGGCAGTTATGTTTAATTCTTGGAGTATTGCCAGTGCATCATATGAAATTGCATTCCAAACATGTATCATACATACATGCATACATACATATACTGTTCTGACCCAGCCTTTGCAAATAGAGATAAGATGTTTACTCATAAGTAAAACAACCCCTTTTTATAACAGGGCAGTAACAATCTTTTATTCACAGGAATAAAGAAAAAATCAAATATAATTAGTCCCAACAAATCTGGGTTTATCCAAGAAATCCAAATTGCTTGCTGTATACTGAGAGTCGGATTACTGCTTTCCTTTGCTCTCCTCTCTTTTCCTCTCTGTACATACACATATCTGGGATGGGCCTCATCTGTTCCTCCCCCTCACTCAGCTCAGGCTCCGAAGATAACTGTACCTGGAGGAGGATACAAGGCCCTGGCCTGCCTCTGTCTCTGAAACTGTTTCTTTATCAGAGCCTTCCAAAGGCTTTGAAGCTGGCCCAGGCTCTCCCTCTCCCTTTTCCTCATCTGACTCTGCAGCTATCTCTACTGGCAGCTGACAGGCCACAACATATGCAAATATTTCCTGTGAAGAACAATTTTCTTCTAAAATTATTTCATGCAGGTAGTTTTCAATTTACAGTGAGGTTTTTTTTTGGGGGGGGATGACTATTCGAAGTTACAACAGCAGTGGAAAAAATTACGACCATTTTTCACACTTACAACCACTGAAATATGCCCATGGGCACCTGATGAAAATTCAGATGACTCATATTTATGACAAGTATAATGTCCTTGGGTTGTATGATAAACTTTTGTAACCTTCTGACAAGCAAGATTTACTTAACAACCTTGTTACTAATTTAAAAACTGCAGTGATTCGCTGCAGGTGTCCTTGGGTTGTGTGATAAACTTTTGTAACCTTCTGACAAGCAAGATTCACTTAACAATCTTGTTACTAATTTAAAAACTGCAGTGATTCATTTCACCACTGTGGCAAGAAAGGTCATAACATGGCAAAACTCACTTAACAAATATCTCACTTAGTAACAGAAATTTTGGGCTCAATTGTGGTTGTAAGTCAAAGACTACTTGTATTCTAAAACCCCTGAATTCCCACAAGTCTACTCAAAACTTCCTTTTGTGGATTGATGCTGAAAATAAAATAAAAAATCAAATGTAATGTTATGATATTACACACGAAGAGTTTTTTTTTAAAAATAGTTTCATTTATTTATCAGGAATTTATTTGGTAATCTTCATTCAGAATCCAAAAGATATAAATCTTTTGCTTTTTTTTAATCTGCTGATATCCACAACTTTGAAAGATATATAAAATCATTATAAAATATTTATAGATGGTATTAGAAGGTTGACAGAGTTTCTGTTGATTTTTACTAACTGCTGTGTGTTGTGAATGTGAGGCTCAACATTTTTATTTCTGTATATTTTTGTATAACTCAGGAGAGAGAGTGTATGTTTGCTTTACAAGAGGTTTCCCTGGAAGGAACTTGGCTGGTTTGTTAATAGTGTCACTAATGCATTAGAAGCTAGATACTAACCATCCGTGAACAGCATACAATATCATTACCTCCAGAAGAAATCAATCAAAGCCAAAGAAGATAACAAAAGTTTGCATTCTGAGGCATTGCCTATTGCCCTAAAATCAATTATATCAAATGGAAATGACAAAAACCAAAAGGATAAAGGAAATGCTAAAGCATTCATTCAGTGGCTGAACTTTTCATGATGGAGAAAGGGTATAAACATGTACAATTTGAAAGAAGGAAGCAGAATTGGTCCTCTTCTTACTGGATAGGAGCTATCTAAAAGGCAGCTGAAGCCATTTTATTCTTTATCCATTTAGCAGCTGTTCCCTAAATCAGGAGTGAGGGCCCTTGTGATAATGAGCTTTTTATCATGAGCCTTTCACACAACTCCATCCCTCTATCACAGTCCTGTTCCCTGTCTATTTCCTAATTTGAGTTTGATGGGATGCTTCATTGTATTATTTGTGTGCTCTATTGTTTGTTTTCCTTATGCCTCTCAACTTTTAATGAATCTTCAATACCCTTTTTTATTCTTCTTTATCCTCTCTGTTGCCATTAGGAAAAAAAACACAAGAATTTATATCACAGTCATATGGAATATCTTTGAATCCATCTGTTGATGCTGAAGTTCACCTTCCTACCTATAGAATGGGTTCAGTAGACTAGCTTCAAAAGTCCAATTTGTGAGCCCAATTGGGACCAGAATTTCCATTGCTATGAAAGTTAAGTGAGTTGTGCTCAATTTTATGAGCTTTTTGTCACAGTTATTAAATGAATCATTGCAGTTTGTTAAGTGAATCACACGCTCATTAAGCAAATCTGGTCTTCCAGATTGACTTTGCTTTTCAGAAGCTGGCTGTAAAGATCACAAATGGTGACAGCAATATCACTTAGACCAGTGGTGGTATGCTATTGGTTCGGACTGGTTCAGTCTAACCAGTAGTAAAAAAAGCTGATGATCAGCTGAGAGGAGGAAAAAAATGACAATCAGCTGAGAGGAAAAAGAAGAGAAAAGTGCAGGATCAGCCTCCCACCTGCCCTTGTGCTTTTCTCTTCTTTATCCTCTCAGTTGATTGGTGCTGCAGGTCTCAGGCATTGTGAAAGCTGTATGCCGGCATTAGATAAAGCATGCTCACCAAGCCACGCCCACCAAACCAGTGGTAAAACAGTTTGAATCCGACCACTGACTTAGACCTCATATAGTGCATTACAGTGCTCATAGTGCTTTACAGCACTCTTTAAGCAATTTACAGAGTCAGCATATTACCCCCAACAATCTGGGTCCTCATTTTACCAATCTTGGAACAATGGAAAGTTGAGTCAGCCGGTCAGGATTGAACTCTTGGCAGTGGGCAGAGTCATACTGCATTCTAACCACTGTGTCACCATGTGACCATCACATGAGCATGGGTTGTTGCACCCATCAAATACATGTCATTACCAAGCGTCTAAATTTTGATAATATGATCATGAAAGGACTGCAATGATTTTATGAATAAAGACCAGTTGTAAATCACTGTTGTAAGTTCGAACAGTTGTAAACAAATGAACTTGGACTACTTGTAATAGGAGTCTGTTACAGAAATGTGGACTCTTCTCTGTAGTGTATTGGTGACCAAACCCAACATTTATTATTTTCATAGCTGTTCTTGTGCTTTTCTGCTACAAGGAATGCTCAGATAATGTGAGGAGGCATGTTCAGGGAGTACTAAGAAAGGATAATTAGAGCCTCTCTGGGCAACTGTACAGTGTGCAGACTTGATAGTTACTGCAGTACAAACATCTTAAAGCTTCCACTAAGACTGTG
This sequence comes from Laticauda laticaudata, assembly GCA_004320025.1. Lineage (NCBI taxonomy): Eukaryota > Metazoa > Chordata > Lepidosauria > Squamata > Elapidae > Laticauda > Laticauda laticaudata. The sequence goes on from BHFT01026363.1 coordinate 9,257, forward strand.
AATTGAACTAAAATCTGCAGTAATACAGGTTGCATCTTATTGTCCTGAGAAAACTACCGTGTTTCTCATATAATAAGGCCAGGTCTTACTTTTTTTTGAGCCCCGAAAAAATGGCTAGGCCGTCTTTTCAGGGGTGACTTAATTTCCCCCCCTTGCATCTTCGGGCGGGCAGGCAGCGATGGCTTGGATGTTGACCTCGACATTGGTGGGGCACTTCGTATCTGGGTCAATGCAGGCAGCACCATATCCAGGTGTGCAACAAAAGTACTTCCTAACNTTAATTTGGGAGGAAGGGCTTAATTTCATTTCATGCCTATAAAACATGCTGGGACTTCCTATTGGGGGAGGCCGTATTTTTGGAGAAACAGGGTAGCTATCCCTTTCAAATAAAAGTTTTACATTTTGCAATCATGTGTACGTAACAACTTTATAATATTGGATAATGTGAAAAAGTATTCGTTTGAAAAGATGTAAATCACAAAAGTAAACAGCTATTGATAATAATTTTCTGCTCAGCTTATAATAAATCCTTTTTTCCAGTATTCATGTAAACCACTTAGAGAGGGATGTAAAGCACTGTGAAGCAGTATATAAGTCTTAGTGCTATTGCTATTCCCTGAATGTTCATTTATGAAAGCTGCACTAAATAAATAAGTTGGGAACTGTATATACATGTGCATTCTCAGAGCCTGATCACATATTTGCCTTCTTCCCATGATCTTAAGAAAGCTGTGGAAAAAGAGAAAGAACCATGAATATTAAAGTTGTTTTCCTTAAGTATTATAGACCAGCAGACAATACTTGTAGATATATTTTTGGTCTACAGGCTAGACTTTTGGAGGAGGGGGATTGATTGAAGGCAACAGGTTGTTTACTCAGAAGTAAACCCCATTGATTTGAATGAAGTTGAAAAAGCACTACGCAATCTAAAACCATCTCTATCTATTGGACTGGACGGAATATGTGCCTACTTCTTAAAAAAGCTATTCCCACTGCCAAAGCAAGGAACCTCTAAGCATTAATCTTTGAAAAATCTTTCAGGGACAGCTCCTTTGCCAAAAAATTATGGTCACAAGCCATGGTCATCCCATCTTCAAAAGGGAAGACCCAGCCTAGTTGAAAATTACAGACCAAATCTCTTTATGCTGGCACACTGTAAAATCAATGGAATCAATTAATAACCAATTTCACTATCCTCTCAGAGGATTAGTGTTGTTTAGAGACAAACAACCTACTCTTTAAATAACATTGTGTTCAGGAAAAAACTATCTTGTAATCTTCAACTCTCACAACTGCAAAATCCATATGGACTACACAACCGATCAGGGGCAAAGTAATAGACGCAACTTACATAACTTCTGATAAAGCCTTTGATTCAGTGGTACAATACAAACTTCACTAAAACTAAAATCTTATGGTATCTCTGGACACCCGCGGAACTGAAGAGAGAAGCTTTCCTGTCACACAGACAACAGATGGTCAAAATTGAGTGTCCATAATCAAATTCCTGTAGCCTGTCAATTAATGATGCTTCCCAAGGCAGTGTTCTAGGACTCTTCATACTCTACATAAATGAACCCTGTGATTATGTTAAGAGCAACTGCATCTCTTCGCTGATGATGTAAAGCTTTCAATATCACAGACATCCTGCTACCCTTCAAAAATATCTTGGACTATGTATCAGAATTGGCAAACAAATGGCAACTTCAAATCTCAACAAAATAAATGCTCTGTCCCACATATTGGCAAAAAAAAAATCCTTTAAAATAAAGATACAACGATGAAAGTCAAGAACCTTGTTGATGATCCAAACTCTGGTAAAGGGACCTTGGAATACTCATCTTTAATATCTAAATGCTAGAGACCACTTTAACTACACAAGCAAAAAAGGCATTACCACTAATCCTGCGTAGTTTTTCTTTGTTAATACACATTACTAACTAAGAGCATACAAAACATTTGCTAGACCAATACTCGAAATACAGCTCAATCGGTCTGGACCCAATTATCGTGTCTGATATTAGCACAGTTTGAGAAGTACAGAAACATTTCACAAGGAAGAGTTCTTCCACTCCTCTAACGCATTGTAGAATACCTTTTGCCACCAGACTCCAAAATCTAGACCTAGAAAACCTTGAAATTTACACTGTCTTCGCGTCTGAATTCTAAGTTATGGTATATAAAATATTACATTGCAATGACTTACACTGCTAAATGAATACTTCAGCTTAAAACCATAACAACACAAGAGCCAACACAGTAGATAACAAACTCAAGTTAACGCACCAATTAATTGCAGAAAATACAACTTCAGCACAGAGTTGGGTCACATGTCTGGAATACTCTAACCAAGACTCTGTGGGTTTTCTTTCCCAAACCTCAAAAACTTTAACGTTAGACTATCTCTATTGACGCTCACCCTTCTAAGAAGCTCTGTGAGAGGCGTGCATAAGCGCACCAATGTGCCTTTCCGTCCCTGTCCTATTGCTTTCTTTTATTTTTCTTATATGCTACCCATTTCATGTATTCATAACTATGTATATATTTATACCTATTATCTTGTAAGCGATTGACAAATCAAAATAAATAAAAAATAAAAATTAAAAAGTTTATTTCCAACAAATGTGTAGGAACAATGTTCTACACAAAGCTTCTACACAAAACCAAGACTATTCTGCAGAATTGTAGCACTGTTATTTGTAAAATGACAGGTAGCATAACTGCAATAAAGATCTTACAGCCTCAGTTACATTTAAGCCAAAACTGACCCTCCTGAATCTGAAAAAAGAGAAGAAAAGAACTCCTCTGTGGAACCAACAAAATAAATGTTCTGAATAACTGTTTCTTCTGCCAAAAGTGTCTGCCCTTATTAACTCCTCTAGATTCTTAAATGATAGAACAGAGTATTTTAAAGCAAATTAAAGGAAACTGTAAACAAGGGTGAAGTTTCACATCTAAAATCATCAGACATTTTGCCTCTCTTCAGTCTGTCTGTTGAGAATAGGCAAAATTGTACTTATTTTAAATAAATGTAGATACAACAGAGGATCACATGTTCCTCCATCTAGGGGGATATCACATTATGTACTTTTAAAATCTTAAAATTATTCTTGATACAAAAATCCTTTTTCAAAAATACATGTGCATAAGCAAGTGTATTCCATTGGCAAGCTATTTTGCCTCAGTCTGATTTAAGATTAAAACATAATTAATATGAAATGCTGACTATAACTCCCAATCCTTAGGATAAGCTACCCACATCTAGTGCTCCGTAAGGAATGACAATAATTAGGCTTGAGGTATTATATAGGAAAAGAGGACAGAAAAAATGAACACGACTTATTACTAAAGTTGAAATTTATATCAGAAAGTCATCCTTGACGGAAGCCAAAAGCAATTTACAGATTGGTGAAAAATTAATTAAAAAGAAAACAAAGCAGAGTAGATTGTTTTAGCCTTTTATTCTGTAACCAAAGATGTTCTCGTGAAAGCTAAACAAGTTTCTTTACAACATATTTACAATCTTCATTTTCACAGTGGCCCCATAAACAAAATGCAATACAATCAGCTACAGAGGTTCGTGGTTTCTCAGCACAGGCTCATGAACATTAACAATCTCCATACAGTTTAGGTTCCTGTGAGTCTCCATCAAGCTCATGAAGTGATTTTATTTCTTCTCCCTTCTGTTGCGTTTCATGTGCTCCCATATCCAACTTCAGTGTTAGAAATCATTATTTTCTTCTATTCTTCTCAATTTCATTGTTATTCCTTTTTTTTAATGTCTTTATAAACTCATGGAATGTCAACAGAATTTAAGGAATAATCTGAATTTGAGATATTTTCTGGATCCTTTTCAATAGGATTCAGACCTGGGTATGGGAAAGAAACATTTCTGCTTATGCTTTGTTTATGACTACTGGTCTGGGCAGGATGACAGTAGTGTTCTCAATACCATCAAATGTGGTATCTTCTGGATTAGTTAGAGAGTTAGAGATAGGCCTCACAGTGCTGATTCATCTCCTTTCATTAAAGTTGATTTTAGCTGGTGATGATTGAGGAGGGAAAGTCTGCCCTTGTATCATACCATGCAGGGTACAACAGGGTTCAGTGCTCCTTTTTAATATCTAACTAAGGCTATTGAGTGAGCTTATCCATCACCATGAGGTGAGGTATCATCAGTATAACATCTCAGTCTCTGGTAAATTAGGTGATGTTGTTAACATCTCACCTCAGTGTCTGGAGGCTAGGAGATTCTGGATGGGAATTCATAGGTTTTCAATGAACCTTAGGAAGACTGAGTAGCTCTGGGTTTGAGAGCATACTGGGTCTAAGATAGTGATGAATGGAATTGCACTGTTCTGGACAGATGCTATGTGCATCTCCTCCTGGAAATACAACTCCTGCTCAAGGAGTAAGTGGCAGTTTGCACAGCTTTTGGTTATGCACCAATTTGTGCCTGTTTCTGGATGGGGAAGTTCTGTTCACAGTCACTAATGCCTTAGCCGCTTTCAGATTGGACTATTGTAATGCACTGTACATAGGGCTGCCTTGAAGAATATCCAGGCACTTCAGCTGGTACAAAATGCAACAACACAAGCAGTTATGTGTACTTCTAGGACAGCTAATGTTACATTTCTGCTCCATGAGCTGCATTGGTTATCAGATTGCTCCCAAGTCTTATTCAAAGTGCTGGTCTTAACCTTTAAAGCCCTTCATATCATGAGATGGCTTATCTGAGAGATAACAACTCCCCAATTTTATCACCCTAGTCCATTAGATCTGTCAGAAAGGATACACTTGGATACCATCTTCACAGAGCTATATTTAGCTACTCACAGACAGCGTGCCTTCTCTGTTGTGATACCCACCTATGGAACATTCTTCTCATTTGAAGTGAGGTTAGCTCCATTTCTTTTAATGCTCTAGAAGACCTATACCATCAGACCTGGAGGTCCCAGGGAACTGGAAACTTGTCCAGATGTTTCTGCATTGAGCTGGATGTGCTCTCTTTCACTCCTTGGAATCTGTATATATTTTTAATTTTTATCAGTTCCATATTTACATTTTAAATGTCTATTTTTATATATGTTTTCTTTTTTACTGACTGTTGTACACCACCAGAGTAACTTGTCATGAAATGGGAACCAATAAAAATTATGAGAAATATCAAGAATAAATCTGAAAGATGTTGGAAATGTCATCAGATACCTGGCTCATATTACCATATGTGGTGGACTTGTGCGGCGGATGCAAAAAAATATTAGGAACTAAAGATTTCCCACACGTGGTTGGAAAAAATGACTAAAAAAAGGCTATAGATTTTAATACCAGAGGATATTTTTAGTGTGGGAATTCCTACTGATTTGAAAATATTTTGCATTGGTAATATGTATTAACAGCAGCTAGGAATGTATTTGCTTAGAAAATGTGGAAAAATAGAAAATAGCATTGCAGGAGAATTATCAAGAAAATAACTGGAAATGTGCCTGAATATGAAAGTAGACCTGACATGTTGAAAATGGAGATGAACAAGAAGATGACATGGAAAGGTAATCAATATCAAAATAGCAAATTTCACAAAATTTGGGACCTTTTCTATCAATAGGCTAGATAACAAACATATAGTAATAGAAATATGTAGAATTATAGAAAATAGGATGAATATATGAAGGATGTATTTCTTTTTATATTTTTATTATTAGAGTATATAATAATGTTTTTAAGAAAAGAATTGAAGGACTATATAGAATGTTATAAAATAAACTAAGTTAGCTAAATCTTGCAAAGTAAGAAGAAGCAAATTAAGCCAAATGATTGATAATAAATAATACTAGGATATGTCAATTGTCTGATAGATATGAGTTATTATGTGGTAAGTGGTAACGTGTCATTTGAGACTGAATGAAATCAATGACAAAAAAAATTTTTGTAAAACCAACCGACACACGTTTGTATACTTTATGGAAGAAAGCTGGAAAATGTTTTTAATGTTTTGTTTGTATTTTGTTTGATCCTTAAATAAAACCAATAAAACTCAAAAGAAAAAAAAAGAGAAATAGAAAGGAGTCCAGTAGATGATGATAGATAGGAATAGTGAGGAGAGAGAGAGAGATGTTTATTTTTGACAAATATCATAATATTTGGTAGTAATTTGGTTATCCTGTTCCTAGGGAAGTTTTCAGGTTTCTAATTTTAATATATGAGATTCATATGATTTCGGCCAAGATATGCCGAAGGAAATTGTATACTTTCTTTCTCCTCATTAATTGTATAGTATAATTTGTGAACTAGCCGTTAAAGGATGTTAGTCCTGAGGAATTTGAGTCAGATTGTTTCGAAGTATTTATTAAATTTATGTTTGTATTATTTCCTCTGCATTGCTTTTAAAATAGATTCATATGATCTGAAGAGAAACCAGAGTATTAAAATAGAGATAAACAGGATGGGGAAAAGACAGCATATCAATTTCCAGCTTGTCCATCAAAGAGCCTAGAAAGAAGATCTGATTAACTAAGGCAGAAAATACCTTACTGCAACTTTAAAAAACTACATTATTTACTGCTACCCTTTAAAGATCTGCATGGCCTTACTGTGTATATAAATGTTTGCATGAATAGCTTTATTATTCTATTCATATTCTGGAGGCTTTACCTTGTCACCGTGCATTCCTCCTTTCTTGTGTAATCTTGTGTAAGCACTTTACTTTTGCTTTATGGTCCGGAGGCTTCATTTTAGTCACTATTGTAGTCTGAACAGTTATCAGAGTGACAGATTCTTGTTATTGTGGTTTTAAACTGGTTGTTCATTTTAGAAGCATCGTGTCACAATTACAGTTTAATTTTTTAGTTGGGCAGTTCCTCTACAATGAATTGGTGTTTGTTTTATCCTTAAAATAAAAGAGTCACTCTATATTAATACCAAGTATTTGTTGATGAATCAAGGGTCTCCTCAGGTTCCCATACTAAATATACATTTTTAAAATCTTTACTATGCTGTGTAATTTATTATGCATTAGGTAGCATCACAGGCTTGCTGTTATTAAGGAAGATTCAGTCTTAATTTTATCAAACATTGTAAAGCTTTCAGAAAGGTATCATAGTTCATTGGAAAACAATACAAAAAGAATTAGAATGCATTAAGTTTTATTGGAATCAATTAAAATGTCAATACTTTCCACCTGATCTTGATGTAACCTAGAACTTGTACTAAATGTAGCCTAATTTAATTTGTATAATAGTCTTGCAAATCATGTTGAAGTTTATGCAAATGATTCTTTTTTAAACCATTCCAATCTACAATACACTGGAACACTATATACCTTTTTTCTGTGTTTCTTTTTTTGGAGGGGGTTGTTGTTTATGGAGGATTTTTTCCTCTATATGTTTTGAAAAGTTCACCTATCTTTAAAAAAAAACCCTTCTCATTACTGTGCAACATTTGCACTGAATCTAATAAAAATATTAAGGATTTTATGACAATAGGAGGACAAAAATTTCATAAATGATTTAATCATGCTTCACTGAGTTTCTTTCTCTATGCACTACAACTCCCAAACCTGTTGTGGATTATATTACTAGCTGTAATAGGAATACATCTGTTCAACTGAGATTGGTGAAATAGCTGCAAGCATTTTTTAGGTGTTTAATATGACTCTGGTAGCACATATGTCAAATAGATCCACTTGAATAAATATTATACATTTTATGTTGGTATGTCTTTAAAAACTTCAGTTTATTTAAATCACATAAATAGCAATAGCATGTAGCCTTATATACCACTTCACAGTGCTTTTACAGCCCTCTCTAAGCAGTTTACAGAGTCACCATATTACCCCTACAATCTGGGTCTTCATTTTACCCACCTCAGAAGGATAGAAGACTAAGTCAACCTTGAGCCTGCTGAGATTTGATCTGCCAAATTGCAGGCAGTCAGCAGAAGTAGCCTGTAGTACTGCACTCTAGCCACTGAACTACCATATATCTTAAAGCTTATATTTTAAGACTCAGTCCATGAAGGGCATTGAACAGTCCAGCCAAAGTTCAGGTGTTTATTTGCTCACAACCAATTGACAGAATGTTGCCTGACTAAACCAATACTACTCTCACCCTAAGGTATATAGCCAGGGAGATTCTAGGGAGTGGCTATCCTAATTTTCTGTCTTCAAATAAGCTCTGATTGCGTTGTCTCTTGTTTCAACTCTCTCCCCACCATGGAATGTGCTCCTTCTTCCTGGAAAACTACTGCTTCAGTGTAGTCTATTACATTACCTCCCCATTTATAGGCACCATCCATTCCAGATACAACTTCTATATTGTAACAAATACAAAATAGTTTTAGTTTAAAAATGATATTTTCTTAAATATAATACATTGCAATTATGTACATTTTTCATTTCCTGATTTTCCTATCCATCCAAGACTTTTTATTTTTTTCAAAACCACCTCATTTGTGATATTTGCAGCTTATATATAATTTATATGACATTTGTTTTCTTCCTTTTCTGAGACATGTACATTTCATAGAAACTTATTTTCATGGTGGTCTAAGATTCAGAGTTAGAGGAGGGGACTGATGATGGGCAGTCAGTTCAAGAATCATCTTCAGCAGTACTGAGAAACAATGAGCAGCCAACTCCAGCACCATTAGATAGACTATTGTCTGAGCAGACAGAGGAGGGGAAGCAAAACAGAAACCAGAAGAAACAACAGCTATTGCTCTCTGAAGATGAGGGCATGGAATTACTGAAGGAACTCATCTGGCTTCAGTGCGAGTAAAAGTGTTCTGCAATACTGCTTGCAGAGAAGAATATTTGCACCACTAAATGAGCTACGCTGGGGCTGCTTATGTTAAAATGGAGTAAGCACAGACTCTCCATGACAACTACTCATTAACTCCTACTCCATATGCCTTAATTCATGTACATCACAACCCTGATTTTGAACCTGGTTGGGCTAATAAATCTGCTACAAGTTCTACCTTTTAAAAAAAATGAAAAGTGCCTTTTTTTTCTAATAAGTAGGATTACTTATCAGTCTAATCTAATTATGTAGAAGTGCGGGAAATCAGGAGACAGGAGACCAGCATAACTTCAGCTATTTATTCAAGGTATAGATCTGTGTACCTTTAGCGAGCCGCGGCAGCTCTTCTCATAGAGCTAGCCGGCGGCTCTTACCCAATGACAGCTTTCTGAATCTCCCGCAATCGGTTCATCCAATCACAGGNTTGTGCATCTCGGCCAATCACAGTGTAGTTCATTTCAGCCAATCAGGTTAGGGTATTACAAGAATGATAATATGTAACAAATTACACCAATTTAATAATCTAATACCATTTTGTTTCAGATACAACTTTTTTTTAGAAGGCAACAATTACACATATTTTTCATCTTTGTTACTTTTATTTGGAGAATTCCACACAATTACTTGCATTTAAGAACTTGGGAAGAACATTTTTGATAAGTTAATATCAAAATGTAAACTGAATGAAATTCTTGGTCATTTTTGATATCCACATCAAACATGATAGATATGATGACTTTGCTATTTTCTTACATTTAATCCTATGAATGGTGCTTCAGCAAAATTTACAATAAACAGCAGCAGTTAATTAATTTTAGATTTATGGAAGACATTCTTTGTGACAAACATTTCATTTAATTTAAAAGGTCAATCCCTACTTATTCTGCTGAGTACATTACAAGAGGTTATAGTAAAGTGAGACTTGAAAAGGCACATTGTACATGAAGGATATTTTTGTATTTTCATACCCATGTCACTACACCAGTACCTGTTATGTACTGAAAGCAGAAGTGATAAAATCAGTACTCATGTATTATATTTTGTTGCCTTTTGTTGACCATTATAAAACAAAAACCAATATGCTCAATTAATCTGTATATATGTTGTTCTGATGGTTCTCTCTCCTCTTTAATATCATTGACAACTTGATTTTAAAATACCATAAATAAAATATACAATAAAATACAATATACTGATTGTTTCCCTTATGTCCCAAATGTATATTTTAAAACCATGTTCAGCGTAAACTACTTAATGTTTCTGCCAATCACAAAAGAATCTAAAACAGAATTGACCTGCAACACAGTGCCCTCTGGTGCATGAATAAAAGCAAAAGCAAAGGAATATAAATCTTTTGAACATAAAATAATCAACAATCCTCTTCCCAAGTGTATATTTAAAAAGCAGCTATGATTTTCATGCAAACATAAATAGTACAGACGCACTGAGTTTTCTCCCAGTTCTTAAGAACAAAATGCTGGAAACATTCAACAACAAAACAATTCACAGCAAATGAATGACCATCTGTTCAAATGACTTCAAGACCACAAATAAGCCAAGAAATATCAGTCAATCAGTTTCTTTCATAATCAATCTGTTTTTCAAAAAAAAAATTCTAAAGAGTTACAGTGCTGGTTTTCATCCATAATTAAAACACTTTGTTAACTATATTGTCTATTTTATCCCATTGGTGCAGTTTTCTTACTTTTCTCTTTTCAATATAAACAACATTTCAGAAACAAGCAGGAAATCCAAAACACTTATTTCTAATATATACCAACATTTTCAATGTGCAAACTCTCATCCTCCCAACCTGGAGGAATGGCATTAATAATGTTCACATTTTGTGAGTAGGTATTATTATGCCTAAAATTTCCTTATTCTTTTCCATCCCCCAAATCCATGCTTTAACAGGCGATGTGTAAAAAACTAGTATATAACAAGTGATCTTTCCCCATAATGCATTCTAAAACAAGAAGCCACCTTCTTTCTATCCAATTTGCAGTCAATCAATTAAGTTATATTGTGCAGACCTTCAAACCTGGGACTGACCTGTTTAAATTAGAAACTCTTTATTATTATTGTCTCAATTAGTGAAGTTAAACTGGAAGATATTTAAATACTGAAACATTTTCTTCATGCTATTAAGAAATTGCTACCCAATAGATTTGAGTATCATAGGATAATCAATGCATCATACTCCATGTGTTTTGGGTGAAGATGATGGAAGATGATAGGAGTAGTAATCTTACATGTTTCAAAGAAATCACGCTGAGAAAAGTTAGTTTGTTCTGACAGACAATTCTGAAGGTTCTGAACAAGCTGTGGTAATTCTGAAAGCAAAGAAACTAGCTATAGTATTTCTGAAATGAATGCATCAATATTTTATTGCTTTTTATTTCTAATTATTGTTCAGAAAAGATATTGTGGAAAGGGAATAGGGAAGTTTACATCCCCACCTTAATGTTCCAATCAGAGGATGTTTCTCTAAAGAAACTATTTTTAATGTTTAAAAATATTTAAAAAAAAAACTATTTGCAATTCATGGAAAGCTTCCACTAATACCAACAGGAATGTGGTTATCTCAGAAACATTAGGGAACAAGTGGGGACATCCTCTACTTTTGAAGTATGATTTTTACTCTAGCATCCTGTATTTTCTGCAAAAATAAGTGCATGCAAAGAAATAAGAAATATAAATCAAAAGTAGATTATGAGTTAAAATTAACTTTTTTCAGCAATACATGAAAGTCAGTCAACATTTGTGATCAATTTCAACAATGTCTTCACTCAACCACTTGATCAACCATCCCTCTAGTTCTCAAGAAGCCCCAGTTCTGAATAGAATCTTGGCTTCTTATATTCATGTTTTTCCCTTTTCCTATTTAGATATAGCTTCCCCAAAGCTTCACACTGCTCTTGTGATCCCAAATGCTTCATACCTGTAAATCTTGTATCTTGTGCTAAATCCCTGTCGGCTTCTGTCCACAAAATCTGTATATTCTGGGGAGCGATGGAAGGGTCCCTTATCAGAGAGAAGCCAGTCGAAGGGGCTTATGGCATGCTGATCTGAACCAGCAGCAACCGCTAAAACCCAGCAATGAAGACTCAGGGCTATCCACTCCCATAGAGCCATCAGAAAGAACAATTCAGCACCAACACTGCATCGCCATATCATGCTTCCGCTGGGGACTTAGAGTCTTCATTCTCTTAGCTGTCCCTTCACACCTACACAAAACACAAAGGAAAACAGATCAGCTCACTTTTATCATACCTGTCAAGCACCCTTCCTAAACAGTTGTCAAATAGCTAGAAACAGGGTGCCATGTCAAGGGGGAGAACCTTTCTTCTATCTTGGACCTGTGACTGCATCTGCATCAGTGCATAATGCTTATATAGGCATAAGGAAGTGTGTGTATAACAATGCAAGTAAATGTCTTGAACCTGTGAAATTGTGTGTGCACATTTCCATTTGTATGCAAGCAGAGACTGCCAGAAATGAAGTGCCAGATGGAAAGAGAAATTTACTTTACTCCTTCTCTCTTCGTCTCCAGCAGACATTCGTGGAGCATAAAGTCCCATTTCAAATAGTGGAGATTACAGAACCCAAACATTTCATCCAGATTCAGTATTGATATCAGATTTTCAACAATTCTATCCCAGCATGGGTACAATATTCAGATCAGATTTTCAGTGCCCACTCCTCCCTCCCACCCCACTTCAAAATATTATGTTGATAGCACTGGGAAACCCTTCATCAATGAATGGATTCCCTTTCCTTTCTTTAAGTTCCTATACTCCACCAAATTGGAGCTTCTCAGAAGGGATGAGCAGATTTTCTAGAGTAAGTTTGTTCAATTTTTAGAAGAGGTAAAAATCCAGTTGAATGAATGGATATTTACTCTTACTATTAGCTAGTAATTTGTAATAATAAAGGTGATTATCCATATCTGGGCTGCCCATTGCAGTAATCTAGAAGATTAATAGTACTTATTGCTTAGAATACTAATAATCTTGAAGACTCCTAGAACTAGTACTGTGCGGCAGCAAAGTTTCTATCTCTGTTGCCATTTAGTTGTCATCCTTTTTTTTCCAGTTCAGCCCACTGCTTTAGCTTTTAGCTCTTACTGAGATATGGAACATTAATTAATTTAAAGATTTTCAAAGGGCAGCATTAAAAAAATCCTTACTGAATATTATTTCAATATAAATACAGATGGATAATATTTCACCTTCAATATGGAGTTTCACTTCCACAAATCAAGAACTGTGTTAGCAGAGGTGACAATTATATAAGAGCCTTGGTGGTGCAATGGTTAGAGTGCCGACTGCTGACTGCCAGCTGCCGGCTGCCTGCAATTTGGCAGTTTGAATCTCACCAGACTCAAGGTTGCCTCAGCCTTCCAGCCTTCTGAGGTCAGTAAAATGAGGACCCAGATTGTTGGGAGCAATATGTTGGCTCTGTAAACTGCTTAGAGAGGGTTGTAAAGCATTGTGAAGTGGTATATAAGTCTAAGTGCTACTGCTATTGCTATATTAAGGATACATAACTTGATCCTCCTGAGATGTTTTGGCCTTCAGTTACCACTGGACTTCATAACCTAAAAAGAATTGTCCAAAACATCTGGAGGACACTAGCTTGGCTATTCACAACATAATAAGAATACAAATCCCAATTATGTAGTATCTCACATATTTAATATTTTTTCCAAAAATAATGATTACTCCTGCCCATAACTGTACAATTATGCATGTCGAAGTATAAATATGGCATATAGGTATATGTCAAGAACATATAATGTTGTATAAGTTCAGCTGGGAATCTTATGTCTTTTTGCTGACCTGATAACAAAGCTGAGCATCCTGCTATGTAATTTGTAGAATTGTCCTACACAGAATACAAACAGATATAATGAAAATTGTTAAGTGAATATTGTCTTCATTACCACAGAGCAATATTACAATAGCTTCCACTTCTTATTTTTTTTGTTGCCACAGTTATTATTACTAGAGTCCTTCTATAGCAAAAACCTTGAATTGTGCTATAAATATGAGCCTCTCTTTTCTCATTTGTTCTCTCAGAAACCTTTATATCTGTCATCTGACTTCTAGTCAAATAACAATGCTCCCATTTCCTCAAATAGTTTTCCTCAAATAGTTTTCATGTCATTTTTTCTCAGTGAAGAGTTTTTATTTTTCCCCTTATTGTTCTTTTCAAACTACTTCAATTTTCCTTTTTTCATTTTAAGTTCAGCTCAAAAAGATTATACTATAATTTTACTTTCAAATATTGTTTGATATTTGCATAACAACTTTGATTCAAGTTTGGTTCAGGTTTGATGCCAATTTATCAGGCAACAAATATATTTTTCTTTCAGTAATTTGTGTAGTAATATACAAAAGAGGATTGCTGCTTATATGTTCTCTAAATCAATTGACGCATGAAGTTTTTTTTTTTTCAAAAAATAACTTTAGTTTATTACAAGTATTTAAAAATATGGGAAAATGCAAAAAACAAACTCACTATACAAAATACAAAAAAAACAATCTACACACTGTGTGTGTGTGTGTGTAAAGATAAATAATGAACAAACCAAAAAAAGAAAACAGAACAATCCATAAATTCAATTAAACAATTTTAAATTAAAAAAGCAACATTCAATTATTATAAAACATTATGAACTCTCTTCCAAAGAAAGCATTTTTCATCTTTTTATCATTAGTAAAAAAATACAGTACTTTAAAATTGATGAATTACTCAGTTGCTGAAACAATTCCTTGACATCCAGAATAATAATACTTTTCAAGTCTTTCAAAATATGACAATGCACAATGTAGGCAAAGTTGGAGGAAAAAAATAAAGTTATTTTAAGTAACTTAGAACTTTAAAATACTTATGTTTTTCTACATTCAATTTATGCATTCTCTCCATCTTTTTTCTTCTATTCTCCACTATGCCCTCATCCTAATATAAATTGCATTCATTTGGGTCAAACTGATTCTGAGACAACTCACTCATTTTCTTTTTCTAGAAGGAAAAAAGAATTGTAAAACCTCAGCAACTTTTTAGAAGTATATGTATAATGTGATACCCAAAAATTCTCATCCTACGGTGAGAAGATTATGGAATTGTACAAACACTGTGAATAACTGTAAAGTATTTTCCCTGCTTAGCTGCCTTTAGTTGCACATTTTAAAGATTGAGTTGTGGGATTTGAGATTGGGAATCAAATCCACTTGAGAACTGTTTGTTTTTCATGTTTTTTTAAATTGTATTTAAAATGTTTTGCCTTGTTGGAAGGGGAAATAATGGTGTCTAGTTCTAGATAACACTGAGTAGCAACCGATATTAATGATATGATAGTTTAGAACTGGCCAATATTGGGTTTGCTGTTATTAGGGAATGCTAGAAGTGCATAAGCATAATTAAGGCTCCCTTTAGCAGCTAGATCGAATTCTTAATCTACATGTTCTTTTACTGGAAAACATTGGGTGAAAGCCTGAGCTGTTCAAAGTCATGATGGGCATTGAGGACAAATACCAAAACATCATCTGGCAGTGAACATAACATATGGAAGATTAAGACAAAAGAAGCAAATAGCATGAATTAACAAATGAAATACACAAAATACAAATAAATGGGTACAAGAGAGCAAAATAATGGTAGTTGATGTTTTGCAGATGAACTGAAATATGTGTGGGAAAATTACAGATTTTCATTCAGAAATAATGAAATAAGAAAATCTAAAATATATGCCAAAATGAATAATTGGTATCATATAGGCAGTCCATATAAAAAGGATTCTTAGATTGATGATAGTTGCATGCCACATTCCTGGTTTGATAATGGTAATCCTAAGGGAACTATCATTTTGTTAAATGACATAGATATGTAGAAATGCAAAATGAGAGTACAAAAAGGCTAATTGGACTGTTCAAGATCTATCCAAGAATAAATCAGAATGGTGATTCTCTCAGATGACACAAGAAGATATGGAATGCAAAGAGAGATTACACAAAAACTGATTCAAATACCCAAAAGTAAATGAGAACGGTGATTCTCTCAATTTCTGCTCAGAAAAAAGTTTATTTGCTTCAACAATATGGATTTAAATTTAATTTATTCTGTGGCATACATAGCAAAGGAATGAATATCTAAGAGGATATTATTCATATCCTTATGAGGTATGAGAGAATTAGTGAAGATAGCAAAATCAATGAAAAAATCTTAAGACGTGCAGATACTGGTAGAAAAGTAATGATATACACTGTGAAGAAAAGATGTTTGTTAAAAGAAGTGAAAATGGTGTGTGAAAATGAAAAGAGGTTAAACACAATGGGGAAAAATAAAATGTCACCAGAAACATAAAAGTAAATTGAATGCAGTGGGAATTAATCTTTAAGAGGTGTACATAGAAAAAGAGACAGGATCAAGAATGAATGGAAGTGCCAAATGAATGTTTGCATAGAGAGATGAATGGTAATCACAAAATATTTTAAAGTGGCTTGGATATGTGGAGAGGTAGTTCAAGAAAGGTTACTACAAGTTAAAAGATACTGTATGTCATCACCTAATAAAAATTCAACTCTGTTTCAAAAGCCCCTGTCACACTGGCCAACGGATGCACAACGTTTGTAAAAAGGACACAGCAGACGAGCAAAATGTTCCATCCATTGTTATCCGCTCTCAAAAGTGCCCCGAATTTGCATAACCAGAGCGGACAACAACGGAGAAGGAACGCGGGAGAGGATTATGGCAGATGAGCAGATGCTCCAGGAAAGCCTCAGGAGATGGAAGCGGTGGAGCAGATGGCACATGTCGCAGGCTCCGGGGGAGCACAGCAAGGGAGTTGAACGAAAGACGATGCAGAGCGGATCGAGCGGATGAAGGGGATGCAGAGCAGAAGCCTAGCGGATGCTCTACGCGGTAAGCTAGCGATGCCTACGCGGATGCCTAAGCGTTCACTGCGCCTGGGGAGGATGCATTGCTTCCAGTCCGCGAGATATAAGGGAAGACAGCTCCCAAGGCAGGTCACCATTCAGATAAAAGACCTGCTTCTACGAACAGCTCTCAGCCAGGCAGCCAGCCAGCAACCACAACACCATGGGGAAGAAACGGAAGCTTGCATCTGCTGCCAGTCTGAGAGGGCGGTGCCACCCTCCCACCCCCTGGCCCTGATCTGCTTCTGTTGGGCTAATCTGCTCCGGGCTCGATCTCTTGTGCTGGGGCTTTGGCTGATGCTGCTTTGGGTGGGTGCTTCTGCTGATGCTGCTTTCAGGTGTGGTTGCTTCTGCTGGTAGCTTACCTGCTAGATGCCGCTTCTGGTGTGGGCTCTGCTGGGGCTTAACTTCTGCGGCGGTGGCTCTGGTGTCTGGTGCTTCTGTGGTGCTTACTTGCTGGCGTGTCTGGTGCTGGGCCGCTGGTCTCTCCTGGGGGCTCCGGGCTTGGTTCTCTGGCTTACTTCTTGGGTGCTCCTGTAGTGCTGGGCTCGTCTGCTGGGGTTACTCTGGCTGCGCTGCTCTGGCTGCCTGCGTGGCTTTGGGGTTGCTTTTCTGTGGGCTTGGGGCCTTTTTTTGCTACGTGCTTCTTGCTGGCGCTGCGCTCCTGGTTGCGTCCTGCTGGTTTGTCTGTCTATCGTGTCCCTGGTCCTGCCATACTCTGATGCTGCTGGTCCTGTGGTTGCTCCTGTCTGCTCCTGGTCCTGCTTGTGCTGGTGCTGGTGGTGCTCCCTGTGTCCTGCTGGTGCTGCAGGTGCTGCTTGGTGCTGCGGTTGTGCTGGTCCTACTGGTCCTGCTGGTCCTGCTTTTGCTTTACACTGTTGTTGTTTGGTCGCTGCATGCTGCTGCTGGTGGTGGAGGAGCAGCCCTACAACCTCAAGCCCTTGATTGGGGCCCATTATGGCCCTGCCAAAGGAGGAAGAGGCAGACGTGGTGAACGGAAGAGGAGGCATTACACCATAGAGAAGCGGCGAGAGTCCATGAAGTGTCGTAGAGAAGCTGTTGTGTGCAGTGGCTGAGGCAACGATGTCATCCTAGCGGAGGGACACAGTCGAAAGGAAGCAGGTTGCTTGGAGAGAGAAGGGGAGGTAGCTACTTCGGAGGTGCTCTCTGGCTGGTGGAACACACTGCACCCTGGTAGGGAAGCTGCACTCCCAATAAATTGCCAGGCGCGCGTAATGCTGAAGGGACAGACGGACTATGGATGGCCAAGTGGCAGCTTTTTCGGAGGGTGAGATCTGCCACCGAGGAGCAAGCCCTCTCACAACCTCTCTCTTCAGGCAGCTATGAGAGCAGTCCTCTTCTGGCAAAGAGTCAGCCTCCTGTGTCCAGGCAGTATCTGTGGAGTGTCCACGGACGGAGACACCCCAGACGCTGTACTACCATCGTGCAAGCATGTGGAGAACCCCCTGACCAGTGGGAAAGGAGAGGCACTTCCACAACAGCGCAACCCGCATCCCCGAGCTCCCACCTCACAGAAAAGGCAGAGAGGCAGGACCGGTAGGGGCAGAAGCCCACTGTTAGCTGAATAAGAGACAGCCATCAGGAGCAGCTATAGATCTCTCTCTCAGCTGGTACACACTCATTGCCCTCACTCAACGCGCAAGCCATTCCTCACCTATGTCACCCGACCCTCATGAACATGTCGGAAACCTAGTACCGGTGGTGAAGGACCAGAATCACCGATCTTCTCACAACCCTCCAGACCAAGATTGAACCTGCTCCATCCAGGTCCGCTGCTCCACCCAGGTGATTGGTTCACTCCCATTCCAAGGCTTTCCAGGCCTCCCTACCTAAGGTGTACGGCTTACCAGGAGCTCAGCAGGCACAGCCCTTCCCAGTCCAGGCATGGGTTAATTGGCATACACGTCCGACGATGCACGCATGCCACCACAACAGATGCCACCGCACGCCACAGATGCCACCCAATGCCACAGCTGGCCACCGGTGCCAGTCCTCA
The DNA here is from genome assembly GCA_004320025.1 of Laticauda laticaudata. Lineage (NCBI taxonomy): Eukaryota > Metazoa > Chordata > Lepidosauria > Squamata > Elapidae > Laticauda > Laticauda laticaudata. The sequence goes on from BHFT01026363.1 coordinate 28,012, forward strand.
CCCAGCTGCAGACCAGATCAGCAACCACTACACTGCTCCTTCTCACCCACAGCCAAGCCTGGCCTCATACATCTGTCATCGGTATTGGGGCTGACACCCCATATCATGGAGGAAGGGGTTCTCAACATCACGGGGCTAGCCAGCTGTCTGAGAGCTTCTCAACACAACCGTTCCTTTTTGTCCTCTCAGGGGCCAGGCACCCAGTGCGCTCAGACCAGCACTCCAGTATGCAGCCATCCTCACAGCACTGGACCTTCAACCCCTGAGACTCGCAATACACCTCGAGTGACAAGAAGAGTGCCAAGAGCTGGGTGGGCTACTGTTGACGTTATTTTTTGCTTGGACACTTGAAATTGGGTCTTTTTTTCTTTTACAGCTTGTTATTAATAAGATTATCTTTTGCTTCACACAGCTTTCTTCATTTATTTTCTGTAAATAAGTCTTTGTGGAAACTTTTAGAAATGGTTTTATAGCCTTTGCATTCTTGTGGGATGGGTTGATAGCAGTGGGATGGGCAGGGAACCTGTGGGATGGGTTAAGATAGCAGTGGGATGGGCAGGGATACCTGTGGGATGGGTAATCAGCTGTGGGAATGGGGCAGGGATACTTTGGGGATGGGTAATAGCTGTGGGATAGATAAACTCACAGTGCAAGCATAGTAGATTGTATGTCGCTATATCTGTGGGGGCACAGTGGCCACAGCCATTATTATCAATAATAATTGTAATCAATCATCCACACATTGGGCTTTTCCCCCAAAACCAAAAAATAAAACAAAAAAAAAGAAGATCGGGTTCAACTCTTTATTAAATGCCCTGTATTCATTGGTAAGGCCCAGCCCAACATACATGGCACAATCTCATCAGTGTGATGAGGACAGTCTCAGGAACATCCCATTAATCATCTATCGTCCTGTGTCTTGCCCACTCCACTGCTCCAGCTGGGAGTTCACCAGTGTTCTCAGGAGGTTTGCGCTGCTTTCTTGCCTTCAAATGAAGGCTCTGTGGGGCCCTTGCACATCCTTAGTTTTATCAGGTTTTGCCCTTGCCTCCATTCCCAGGCTCCATGTTCCCGTTGCCTTGTTGAGGTCCACGAGCTGTTCTGCAACATCTGTAGCGGTGCGC
>BHFT01026364.1:0-12373 GCA_004320025.1 Laticauda laticaudata
AAAAGAGAGAGATCGTTGGGTTGTCCTCTCTGTTTATGCAAATTTGGGGCACTTTTGAAAGAGCGGATTAACAATGGATGGAACATTTTCTCGTCCGCTGTGCCCTTTTTACAAACGTTTTGCATCCGTCGGCCAATGTGACAGGGCCTTAAAATACTTCAGTCTTGTTTAGGTTGATAGTCTGAAGAGCATAGCAGCACCTGAGAATTTGTTGAATATCAACTTTAGTTCACTGTTTTTGTCCAGTTATCAGCAGAAAGGGTTTATTGAATGGTGTGGAGGCATTTGTGCATTCAAGCAGTAAAAGTCAAAGAGAGAGCTGTCCAATTGGTACCTGATCACATTCTTCCTTCAAGCCTTGGCCAGTATGCATACAGATGAATAACAGAATAAACACAGCCATTCTTCACTCTGTTGAAAATGGCAAATTCAACAGACATATCACTCTATAAAGAACTTGTCCTGTTATTTGATCATGGAACAGCCAAATCAACTTCTTGAATCTCCTCCATAATGTCTCCAGATGGTCCTGAGTGCGTTCCTGTTTTCAGTGTCAAATGCGTTTGTCAGATCAATAAAGACTGAGTAAGGAGACTGTCTGTTCAATGCACTTCTTACGGATTTACCTTACAGCAAATATCATGGCTACTGAACTTAATTCTGGATGAAAGACACACTGCTCTTCCAGGAGATATTATTTTCCAAGGTAATAATAATCTACTCAGGAGAATGTGGGCTACATGCTATATTATCTCTCTGTGTGTATGTTTATATAAAGTTTATGGTACCTCTGTATTGCATATTTTTAAAGTATATTATCTCCTTAAACTGAGAGCTTCGAGAGAGATAAGAGATAAGAGAAACTTCTCTAGTCAGTAGTTCCATAAGCGGAATATCTTCCTGTCTTTCGGATTTAGTAGACAACAGAAGTTAGCTTAATTTCTCTTCCAGTCTCTTCATGATTAATCACTTCAAATTTCCTTTGCTACTACTATAAGTCTGAATAAAAGAGCTTACCAATACAACCTACTGTCAGAATGCTACTACTGAAACTCAAACATTAAAGATCCACAAAAATGTGTGGTTTTTACTGTGTTAAACCAGAATGCATCCCTTCATGAGAAAACAAAGTATTATCTTTCTCTAATTGCCCTTTTTCTCCTTCAATCTACCTTAATCTTACTATAGATAGAATTCTTAACATGAACCTCTTGGCTAAATGCCCCATTTATCCCCATGTGAAGAACTGTTTGAAAACATCTAGAAATAAAAAGCTTCCTTCACATGGTTCCCACAGAATTTCTTTGGTTTGTTTCTGACCATCCCCCGCACTGCAATAGCAATTTTCCTCGCATGGACAGAAATTTTATCTGTTATGCTTTAAGGACTCTTAGTTAAGCGCTGACAGGTTTAGAAAACAGGTTCATAACAGTTATGCTTTTCATTTATGGACTAATCTTTATGAATAAGCCAGGGTGGGATTCTACTGGTTCTGACTGGTTCTATAGAACTGGTTGTTTCGATTCTGAGAAGTTCAGAGAACCGGCAAATTGTGTCCCTGGCTGGCCCCATCCCTTTCCACCCTCCCTTCCCCACCCAGTCAGTCTTTTTTGCACATGTGTGACATTGTGTGCATGCCCGACATCACTGACTGCATTCTCCCCTGCCCAGTCACTCCTTAAGGTATTTTTTTCCTCCCAATGACCAGCTGTTCCGATGATCAGCTATGCCGGGATCCCCTTTGCTATCTTACTGCTTTGCCTGAGAGGCTTCCCTGAGGCCCAGGAGGAAAAAAGTGCCCCCCTGGTGCTCCATTTTTGCCTTCCTCGGTCTTAGGAAAGCTTCCTGGGAGAAAAAATGCCCCCCAGGAGGCTTCCATGAGGCCCAGCAGGTCCAAAAACAGAACACAGAGGGGTGCTGCAAAAAAAGCCATGACCACTCAGTCACCAAGCCACGCCTACCTAGCCATGCCCACCTAGCCACACGCACCTAGCTTGCAGAACTGGTTGTTAAAAAATTTGAATCCCACCTCTGGAATAAGCTTTTAGAGCAGTGATCCTACTGTATCCATTCAGTTTGTTCAGAGTTCTTAATATATCTCACAAATTTATGGGACATTTCATATGTTATCATGACAATGTCTGATATCTGTATGTCCCATGGCAGGAGAGTACTACGAGCCATTTACTATTATAATAAATGCTTTGTCTTTACTTCTTTTGATATGTATACAGTATTAACAAATGTAATATGAAATAAAATGCAGGTTGCTATTCAAGATTACTTTTTTTACTTTTTGGTTTCTTGTTTTCAACGATAGAAAATAATGATGGAAAATTCTGTGTAAAATCACAGGATTCCATTAGTGGTTGTATGCAGATACTTTCCCATTTTCCTGCTGATGAAGCACAAAAAAAAAATGAAAAGACTGAAGTAGTCAGAAGGTTTCATTTCTGATTCATGTCTCTCCTCTGAGCAGTTGCAGAAATTGAAAGATAGGAGGGAAACAGGAGATGAACATCAAAGAGTCCATATGGCACTTATTAAGTGGTGGAATTAATATGTGCTGCATCAGATTCCACTTTTTTTCCATCTATGCATGGATAATTTTTGGCATGCTATTAGGATGGTTTGGTTATAATAACCTACTGTGGCATTGTACTTCTGGATTTTTTCAATCACAAAATTTTATATCATTGAAAAAGTTACTTCAATGTTTCTTCAGAAGCAGGAAAAGAGTTATGCATATCCTCCATTTTCTAACATGAAAATGGAGAAACACAAATGAAATATTTACATTTGTGAGTACTGATATTTAAAATATTTAATGCTCCACTTTCTGTAGTGAGAACTGATGTCTTCATCCCATATTGTAGAACAGAAGAACTTGAGTTATCCTATGAATCAGGAATTGGTATGGTGCAGTAGCTGCTGTGATATAAAAGGAATGTTTACTTATTTTGAATTCAATTAACATTCAATTTGAATTCAATTCAATTAACACATTATTGCAAAAGTTCAATCAGAAAAATTATTCATATCTTTTTCTTTTCAATTGTAATTTGTAAGGTTTAAAAGAGGTAACACAAGTTGTAAAGAATGAAGCTAGAGAATGTGCTTATAAAGGAAAGGAAAATCCCCCCCTCTCTCTCTATATATATATAGATGTGTGTGTGTGTGTGTTTTCTGAGATTTTCGCGGGTACGTGGCTCTTTGGTTATTCGGGTTTTCTCCCACGTAAAATTGGAACTATCTAGGTGACGTTTCGATGAAGTCTCATTCATCATCTTCAGGCTTGTTTCTTCGGCTCTGTGCTTCTCAGAATAATGTGAGCTTTAATGTGAGGTTTGCATCCAATATACATCCGTGCGGCATCCCCTTTCTTTCCTTTAGGCGTACGTGATGCATCCGCTTCACGCATCCGCCATGCGTCCGCTTCGAAATTCTCCCCAGAACCCCTTCGGAGGTGTAATCCGCTTCCATCTGCTAGGCATCCTATGAACATCNCGTTTTGCATCCATCAGCCAGTGGGACTGGGCCTTTAGGTTAGGAGTTATCTTTAAAGATGACCTGTGGGTCAGGGATTGTCTAGTCTATAAAATTCCTTCTCAAAGGTAAAGCACCTAATACTTTCATTCCTGTCTTTTAAAACACTACATGCAGTTTATCATTTATTCAGGAATTTGGTTGGCATTTATCCTTTTGTCTTCTGTTATCTTAGCAGACACAAAGACTGGGGGGGAGGGAAGCTATATTTGACTGTTTGCAACAAGAGAAAAAGACAAGGCAAGACATGAAATAGATACATGTGAAAGAAATGGAGGATTGTTAATCTTTATTAATCACAATAAGAAAACATAAGAAATTATTTCATAATTGTAGAATTTATTCATCTATTTTGAGGAAAAAAAATCTGGTCTTTCAAAAAATTGGCATGAGATATAAGCATCATTTGATAAACTAACCATTGTGTTTTTATTAACAATAGTTTAACATTATATTTAATTCAAACTGCTTTTCCTTGTTCAATAAACCACATCTAAAATAAAAGTTATAACTCAGCAGGCTGTGTGAATAAAAAATCTTTAGAGAAAGAAAGTTGGGGGGCAATTTTTTCATACAGGGATCAAGCTGCACTTGATCATCATTCTAAAAAGAGAAACAAATAAGGAAAGAATAAGCTCTCACACACAATTTTACAATCAGCAGCTAGGGCAACCCAGCTGGCAGTGTGGCTGAACATCCTATAAAGGGGGATTACTGGTTATGTACGCTGAAAACTAATACTGATTTTTATATTTCAAGTTCTAAGAAATATGGTAGAAATTTTGCTAAATATGAATTTAAAACTTTAGCGTATGTTCAGCTTACATTTTAGAATGAATTGATAGAAAAACTAAAAGAAAAATGGCTTTCAGGGGAGGTTAAATTTACAATTACATTCTACATATATTTTTTATAACTATAAAAATAATTACATGATTTTTTTTTTGTTATTTTGTTAGAGTAATTTTGAATGAATTACATACTGTTGGTTTTTTGGTATGTGATGTTTTAACCAAAAAAATTCACATTAAATGGAAAAAAATATTTGGTTGCATCTATCCTTTTTATGTTCTCTGACCTAAACCATTTAGGAGATATTACCAAATTGTAAAAAGTATCCCTTAGTGAGGTCTTTTTTTTTTTTGCTAATTATTGGTATGTTATGCTGTCTTAACAGAATATTCATAAATAAAATAAAAGATGAAACGAAGGGAAAAAACAATGAATCTAATTTTATTGCGATATAATGAAATTGTATGCTAATTATCAGACAAATAACTATATTTAGTTATGGATTCTGGTTAGATATGCCTTTTAGTAGAAATAGTGGGGGGAAATCTTAAATAGAAACTTGAATAAATTTAAAATTAAAATTCATCATACTTTTGGGATGTTTAATGTATTTTTATCATACAACAATGAAACAGCTAGTATCATGACAGTGACCATAACAAAACATGCTCTTATTAAAATCCACATTAAATTTAGTGCAAATAGCGAGAACTCTTATACAATTCGGATTGTATTTTATTTTTATTTGCACTTCATTTGTACTTCTTTGTTAATTAAGGTGATTGTATTCTGAGAATTGTAAACAATTGGATAGAAGAAAAAATATGAAAACTTTACAGAGAAAAAATATATAGTAATAATAATACAAAGGACCTAACCGATATTTTGGAGCCTTTTGAACCTGATATTGTATAGCATTCAGGCTTTCAGTGCTTTGCATTTAATTGAATAGTTGTATGTTTTAAAAAACAATTCCTGTTAAATTCATACTACTGCTGATGAAAGCTTTTTGCTATAAATGCATAATTCTTGAATCAAGTTGTGGCTTTCTTGCAACCAAGAGCTCTTTGAGCACTCTTGCATGTTTTGAGTCACTTTCTGAGAAAATGATTTCTCAGCATTTACCAGCTCTACTGTGTGGTCACTGAAAACATTTAGAAAAGTAGCATTCCATTGGGTTTTTTTTTAACCATACTGCTGTAAGAAAAGCAATGGACTGCAGAGATTAAAATAAATTATGTGTTTATTGTAATGCCACAATGCAATCCAGTCCTGGTGCAACTCAAAATATAAATCTAATGTCAATGGTACATCTTTTACATTGCAAATATTTGAAGTTGCTTACACATTGCTGATTAATAACTATTTTAATTTATTCTCCCATTTTCCCCTCTCCTTTCCACTTGTCTTTTCAGTACTGCGAGATGACTTCAGACAAAACCCTTCAGATGTTATGGTAGCGGTAGGTGAGCCAGCTGTGATGGAATGCCAACCTCCTCGAGGCCACCCTGAACCTACAATTTCATGGAAAAAGGATGGATCTCCTTTGGATGATAGAGATGAAAGAATTACAGTAAGCTTTTTCCTTTGAAAACAACTACAATAGCTAAAATATAGTTGCTTATTTAGCCATGTATTATTTGCCCCATTGTGCAAACATGGATTGCCACCCTGTATATGAAAAATAAAAGATGGAATTACATGCTGATTCATTTGAAAGATTCTTTCTGTTGTAAGAGTGCTACAATTCCTCAAAAATAAGTAAACTTGCTATTAAATTTTCATTTATACTGATATGCAAGGTTGTTGGATCATCTACGTCTGATTCTACCAGTTTTAATTAAAAATAAATAAAATAATGATAAATGGCCTTTACAGTCCCATAGTATATTCTTCTTTCTTCAAAAATAAATAATTCTCCAGAAAGGAGAATAAAGTTAATTGAAGCAGTGGTGGGATTCAAGCAATTTAACAACCGGTTCTTCCTTGTGACTGGTTGGGTGACTGTGGCTGGGGGGTTCATGTGACTGAGTGGGCATCGCCAACTTGATGTCACTCATATCAATGTGGGATAGTGCAGGTGGGCTGATTCTGCAGAGACAGGATGATTTCCGACATACATACTAAGCCCCTTCCCACCCCCTTGGGCTGACAAAATAAAAGCCCATCTAAAGATTGCGACTGCCTGCTGAGCCTGCCTAGTTCATGCTGGAAAGGAGGTTGGGGGGAAAAAAGAGAAAGGCTGACAGAAACGTCCCATTTTCCGCCTCCAGTGTGGCGCAGACAGCCCAATGGAGATGGAAAATAGGGTATTTCTATTGGCCCTTCTCTTTTTTCCTCCATAGCTCCTTTTGCCAATATGCACCAGGTAGACTCAGTAGGCAGTCTAGATCTTTAAATGGGCTTTTATTTTGTCAGCCCAACATGGGGAGAAAGGGGCTTGGAATGATACATAGGAAATTGCCCTATCTCTGCAGCATCCATTGTTGGGCAGGCAATGAGGAGAAAGTGGTGGCAGGCAAGCAGGCTGGGCTGCAAGTGCTGCATGGGAGGCAGCAGAGAAGGCAGTCAAGCGGGCTGGGCCACGGGCACCATGTGGAAGGCAGTGGGAAAGGCAAGCAAGCAGGCAGGGCTGCAGGGACCACATGGGAGGCCGTGGGGAAGGCAGGTAAGCAGGCTGGACCATGGAGACCCTTTGGGACATCCCAGGGAAGGCAGATAAGCAGGATGGGCTGCGGGGACCGCATTGGAAGCCACAGGGAAGGCAGGCAAGCAGGATGGGCCGTGGGGACCATGTGAGAAGCAGCAGGTCGAGGAATGAAGGAAGGCTTACCAGAACCACATGGTCAAGGCAAGTGAGGGAACCAAAGCAGCAGCAGCTATGCCACAGGCGTAACTAGGTGAGCAGTCTAGGTGGGCAAGGCGAGATAAGGAATGACTGGGAAGGGTGGGTGGGGCCAGTCATTGGTGCAAATAGCCAGTTCTCTGAACTGCACAAAAATTAAACAACCAGTTCGCCAGAAACAGCTGAATCCCACCTCTGAATTGAACGTTGTGGACCCTTGTATCATGCTAGTTACAGAATGTTTACAATAATAAACATTCCAAAAATGGATGTCCTTCCTTCTCCAATAGTATCAATATTATTGTGTCCATTCCCTATTTCATTCTCTTCATTCGTTCATTTTATCTTTCATTCAGTGAAAGATAAAAATCTATTTGTTGGGAAACATCCAACCAATCCAGGGGCCTGTGTGTGTGGGTGGGTCAAGTGGGGAACTGGCTTTGAGTCCTTGAAGAAGCTGCAAGAGGCATAACCCTGATAAATCAAGAACCCCCAAGTTCCATAGAAACCTATATGCTTTTTTCCCAAGAAGCAGTCTGGGGAGACTTTTGTATTATAGGTGGTAGATAATAAAGTTATCTTGTTATTTATGTCAATTTCGGGCTCGACAGTTACTGACTTGCAGCCTTCCTGAGTGGATCTGCTTCTTGTTCATATAATCACCATTTCCAAATTTCACTGCCAGCTTTTGATAAGCAAAGTCAATGGGGAAATCGACAGTAAGTCACATGTCATTGCATTTAATAATACTTGGTGATTTATTTAATGACTACAGCCCAAATATAAGATGGCAGGGCCATATGACTTAATCATGTTCCTAGTGATGAAGTTTCTGGCTCTTATTGCAGCTTATTGCATTGTAAGGACCATGTGCAATTTCATTCTTCAATAAGATTTAAATAAACATATGAATGTCTTGTTTATTACATTATTTAATTTTGCAACAGATATGTCATTCTTTTTATAATTTGTATTCTTTGTAATTTTATGATTTTTATAATTAATCAAGCTTTGGGGTTCGAGGATGATTTCCATGTGATTACCATGTATTTATAATTTACAAAATTTATATAGTAGAAATTAACTGAAATTATGAAAATAGTGTAATAGTTACTTAAAAATCCATGAAATATGCTATTTTTAGTTGTTTAAACAATATAAAAATAAAAAATAGAATAGAAGCTAAGAGTCATAATAGCAGTAGCACTTAGACTCATATACCGCTTTATAGTGCTTTACAGCCCTCTCTAAACAGTTTACAGTCAGCATATTGCCCCCATCAATTTGGCTTCTTTTTTTGCCCACCTCAGAAGGATGAAAGGCTGAGTCAACCTTGAGCATGATGGGATTTGAATTGCCTAATTGTAGGCAGCTGGCTGCAGCAATAGCTTGCAGTACTGCATTCTAACCACTGCGCCACATAGGCTCCTCATAAACTAAAATAATTTAAAATAATTTAATTTGGTTTTCTTTGGTCTTTGAAGCATGTTTACAGCAAATGATTAAAGAACTGATGGAATGATATTCCTGAACATTCCTTTTCAAAGAGAAACAAGTGTATTGACAGAAATAATGTATTTACTGTTTACTTTTCTGTATGTGTTATGTTCTTTTTTTAAAAAAATAGCATTAAATTTTTTTTTACAGTTGTTAAATCCAATATTTGCTTGTTTTGTTTCATTTTCTTTCTATTTGGGAATGTCATCTCAAAGGTGCTTTTTCAAGAGGCAACTGAACTTTCTTGTTTTTCTTTGAAGATGTTTTCCTTCTTGTCCAAGAAGCTTCTTCAGTTCTAAGTGGATGGTGGGTAATGGAAAGAAAGCTAAATTCAGATACACAATCAGTGTTTTTGGAATGCATAGGAGAAAAAAGAGTACAACACTTCTTTAAAATAGCCAAGTGCCAAATAGCTGAAAATAATTAAATTTATCAATCAACTTTGTTAAATTAAACAATTTAAATAAATTTGGAAGTTATGTATTAATTCAATGCAGAATATAGATCTGTAATCTAAAGATGAGTAATAGATTTTACCAGATTATAGCCCTTTTTTAAAAAGAAAAATCTTTATGAATATGTACAGATGTATATAATACTAGCCTTGTTGGTGTTATTTTTCCCAGGCCTGTAATTTTACATTTTGCTTATTTCACATTTTTCCTTAATAACTTTGCACTTCATAAATTCCTATATGGCTTCTGGTCCTATTAAAAGTTTAATTGAAGCAAAGCACTTATAAAATAATGTATATTTCAAGTATCTGGTTTCTTCTATTGAATAGTTAAATAACCTTTTTTTGGAACTGTGCCACATACAGAGAGTTAAATATATAAAAAGCAGCAAACTGACATACAATATGTTGGACACTATCCAAGTCTCCTTTTCAAAGGAAGCCAAAAAAGTAGATGCTTTCTGTCACAATTTATATGGTTTGCGGATTTGGTAAGCAAGCTGACACAGTTTCATTTGCAAATGGAAGCAATTTTAAGAAGTTAATGGAAGACAGAAAGGCATAAGAATGTCATTTTGTTTTGCACTGAAGTCTGTAAGAGAAAGTTAATATGGTATTTCAGAATGTTTCAATTTGAAGAAATATATTAAATGAATTTTTGTGTACTAATATTCTTTAAAATTAATTTTGCTTAGATTAAATTTTAAATGATTCATTATTTTCAGACACATAATTATTTTAATTATTACATTACTTTAATTATAGCAATTGAAGTCCACCAGAGAAGCTTAAGTAAATTAATCAATGCCTTTTATAATCTTTGGGATACAATTGGATGAGTAAGGTATAAATATAGTTTTAGAGCAGGATTCCTTCTTCAGTATCTTCCTAAGCATAGGAAAGCCTTTCCCATCATTTTCAGCGAGTAATCTCTGGTAGCACCTCTGTTTCTCAGCTTTTGAAGATGTCTGCAACTCGATCATCTCCATGTGGAGAGCTGACCCTGATGATTGCCAGTTAACTTTAATTTGCACATAATACTTTTCTGAGTTTGTTTGTTTGTTTGTTTAAGCAAGGAAAAGTTTCTGTAAGCAAACATTTCAGCTGGTTTCAATGGTCCTTTTTCTTGTTTAACATATTCATTTTGGTTCACTTCTGTGTGCTTAGCTATACTGCATAATTCCATGTGAAATAGACTTTTTCATCTACCTAATCAAATTCTTCTGGCTTTCTTGCGAGCCCCAAGCATTTATCTATGACTGTAAATAATGTTTTACAAGAGAGAAAGAGATTATTTTAATGTTGTGGCTATCAACACATTAGCCAAGTTGTTAGCCTTATAAGATCACAAATTGGTAGAGCCACTGATACTGCAATTAGAAAGCAAAGTTCTAGTCCAATGAAGATAAGCTTTCTTACTAGCAAATAACAGAGAGCAAACAGACAAGGAATTAAGATTTCCAAAGAGGCAAGAGGACTTGAAGACAGGACAAAGGGCCTATAAGATAGAACTGGAATGGAATATTTTTACTTTTTATTTTTTTATTTTGATTTGTCAATCACTTACAAGATAATAGGTATAAGTATATACATAGTTATGAATACATGAAATGGATACATATAAGAAAAATAAAAGAAAAAATAGAACAGGGATAGTAGGCATGTTGGTGCGCTTATGGATGCCCCCTACAGACCTCTTAGGAAAAGGTGAGGTCAAAAACAGAAAGTCTAGGTTAAAGTTTTTGAGGTTTGGGGAAGAAACCACAGAGTAAAGCCATGTCACACCGAACCAACGGATGCAAAGAGGATGTAAAACGGACAAAAAAACTTGCCATCCGTTCGAAAATGCGATGTACCTCACTGCCTCCGTTTTGCTTCCTCTCTATCCGTCCAGCATCCGTCTATTGACGTTTCATCCGCTCCAAAAGTTTTGGGCTGCCTAAAACTTTTGCGCAGAAAATGTATCCAGTTAGTCCGTTCTGCATCCGCAATGCATCGCTACGAATCCGATACGCATCCATTATACATCCGCTATATCCGCGAGGCGTCTGCTGCGCATCCATGCAACGCGCATCCGCCCGGACGCAGGGAGGAAGCGGAACTGACGCGGAACAGATGCAGAACGAGTGCCAAGCGGAAACAAAGCATTTAAAACGGAAAAAACGTATGCAGAGGGGACCTATCTCGGATATTGAGGATGCCTAGAGGATGCCTAGAGGATGCAAAGGGACACCTATATGCCTATAAAAAGGGGGAGCAACTCGTCTGCATCTCACTTTCAAGAACAGCAGCCCACCTGTGCAGACCTCTGCAGCCTTCATCTGACTCTTGCTATTCCACAGCATCCAGTCATGTCCACCGTGGATCGTACCACAGTCTTTTTGGCACCCACCATCCTTCTGCAACAGTACGAAGCCATCTACAGCGCTCTGTGAACTCTTCTATGGGAAGAAAAAGGAGGCGGCCAAGAAGCGTCTGGGTCCAAAAATGGATCGGGAGAAGAGCAGAGTACAGACTGTACAACAAGCTGATGGTGGAGCTCAGGAAGAAGACACTCGGGCGTTCCAGAACTTCATGAGGATGCCTCCACCCATGTTTGACGAAGTTTGGCAGCGCCTGACACCCAGGTTGACCAAGCAGAACACCAACTTCTGGCCCAGCCTGGAACCTGGGCTCAAGGTGGCACTCACTCTGCGCCACCTGGCCTCAGGGACCACCTACAAAAGCATGCAGTACGGCTGGAGAGTGCCACACAACACCATCAGCATTGTGGTCAGAGAAGTGGTGCAGGCCATCATCGAAGAATACAAGGAGGGCTCCTCCAGTGCCCTCCACTGAAGAAAGATGGAAGAAAGTTGCAGAGCAGTGGTATCAGAGGTGGAACTTCCCAACACACCGTTGGAGCCATAGATGGCAAACACGTGGCCTGCAAGCACCAGCCAAGTCGGGCTCCACTTATTTCAACTACAAGGCTTCTTCAGCATCGTCCTCTTCGCCATGGTCTGCTGACTACAAGTTCATGAACATCGATGCTTCAGGCTACGGCTCATCTTCAGATGCCCAGGTATACAACGCCAGTCACCTCAAGGAGGGGCTGGAAGGCAACCTCATCGTGGGCTTCCCAGATCCAGATCCCTGCCCAACGACACGCAAGATGTGCCCTACTTCATCGTGGGGGATGACGCCTTCTCCCTCAAAACCTACCTCATGAAGCCATACACTTCCAGATGCCTCCACCG
>BHFT01026365.1:0-33412 GCA_004320025.1 Laticauda laticaudata
GAACAAAATGAAAAAACCACAACCCATGCCAATTTACAAAAAACGACGAAAATTTCAAATGAAAGAGTGGGCAGGACACGCGAACAAATAAATAAAGAACCGCTTTAAATCAAACGCCGAAAAATCAATTCACCCAAAAAGAGCAAAATGGAGACTTCACGTGTTTGAAGGAAGTTGCGGGGAAAGAGCCATCGGAGGGGGCCAGCCAATCCCAGTCAACCTGAGCCCGAGGGAAACGGAGGGAAGAGCGAAGCCGCCGGCCTGAGCGACTCAGCGGCAAATGAAATGCGCCTCACCCTCCAGCACGGTTCCAGGCGAGAAGACAGAAGAGACGACAACCCCATCCAAACAGCGAAGACACAAACAAGAAATGAACCGCCGCAGTCCAGTCGAGTCAGGAGAAGCCCGCCTACTGCCAGACTACGTCACCACGTTAGGCTGAACTAAGAGGGAGGGTGTGTTCATGTATGAAATATGTGCTCACAATAATGCAATTCTGATTGGTGCTTAAAAACTAGAAGGCATTGCGTTCAAACAGCAACCGAATTCCCTGAAGCCGCAGGAAGGCGCAAACTCCAAATGAATCATTGGCTACAGTCGGCAGATACAAAGTATAAAAGACATGGCGCGGCTTGAGCCAATGTCCGATTTTTCAAACTGCTGTTAAGAAATTAAATTGTGTGTGGAACCCGGTCTACCTGCGTTTTCCGACAAAACACTTACTAGAAGTCCCGTCGAATGCATCTTGAATCATGGAGTAGGTTCTTCTCCCAGTTGATAGAATGGATGTGGTGATTCCCAGTCATCCCAATCCCAAGGCTGTAAACCATTCATTCCTAGCATACTAGGGGTCATGGTTATGATAATCGAGGCAAGGACATTGGTGTGTTGTTTAAATCAACTAAAAAAATTCAAGGGCAACTACTGGATTCAATCTTTTTACCTGATGGTCTTTTAGCACAAGTTTTGTTTCTTTAGTTCTTTCTGCTTGATGTTTCAGAATTAGCACCGATGCTTATTCCAGATACCATCGATAGGATTAACGACCCTGAGTCACCTTCCATCTCCGCAGGCTCTCCCCTCGATTGCCACCGTCTATCCGAACCTTCTTCCACTTTCCGCCCTGCATTAGCAGCGATGGCGACAGCCTTGATGCGTTTTCTCTCTGTCACTGTTTCTCTGTATTGCTGTTCCATTCGGTTCCAGCTTGTCATCTTCATTGATGTCTGGGGAGGCGTTGCTGCTGCGTCTTTTTGACCTATAACTCTTTTGTTGTGGCAGATCCTCTTCAATTGCCCCTTTTATTACAAGCTTGGCATATTGCGTAGAGGAACCGGCATTCAGACCACGAGGGATTCGCCTCTGCAGTCCCCCACATTAACATGTCCTGCCAACTTCCTTCTTTTCACCCACATTTTCTATCTGCAATCATGAGTCTAGGACATCTTCATCTTCGGTGTTCACTCTTGGTTTCAACTGTCTCATGTGGTTGTCGCTGCTGGGCTGGTTCTTTCCTTCCTCTGCCTTCGTTCTCCCACGTTTGATCGAGTCTGGAACTCGTGTCATTTTGCCACATGGTATGCTGCTGACTTTTTGCAGTTTCTGGTGCGGTTGCCTCGCAAATGGCCTTGGCCACTAGTATGCCTCAGTTCCCTGCTGATGTAGTTTGCTCTGAAGTGGATTAGCAGTCTTTCAGCTGAGCATACGTGCGGTCTCTCATTAGCTTTCCATGTTTTCGAAACTCACATGCTCCTCCAATGGTCTCCAAGGCTGCTACTGAAATCTGCTACTGTTTTCATCTCTCCTAGTCTGGGTCCTCTCTTGTAACATTCGTGTGCCATTTTAAAGATTGGAGACCAACGGTGTTAGTTGTGTTTGGAGCCATCTCGGTTCAGATTCAGACCCAGGTCAATCTGCCTACATCCTCTGGACTTACTGCCAGCCGCTGTCACCATCTTTACCCAAATAACGGCACGTCCGCCAGTGTGTAAGGACAGACAGCCCTCTTCCTTGATTGATGATTTCTTCCTATCTCGTTGCTTTACTAAGCAACATAAGAAAGCGCAACTCGAATGTATTGATTCCGACATCCTCTGCATCTGGATTCGAAGGTGCGCGGCGCGCTGCGTTTTGTACCAGCCATCTCTTTTTGGCTCAGTTCAAGCGATATCGGCCGCCGTGCTCTTAGCGTCTCCTGCTTCTCACCGACGATCCCATTCCCTCGTCGCCAGCTGTTCCATCCGTAAACGAGACCAGGTTGAGGACTCGGGTTCCAAACAACTACTCTTCTATTTCAAACCGCTAGGTAAAGAAATGGAACATAGCCCAAGCCGCGGCAGCCCTTCATATAGCGGCTAGCCTGCCAGCTTGTGGCCAATGACAGTTATTTAATTCTTCCCGCTGTTTGGCAGCTTCCAGGATTGGTTCCTAGCGAACCAATCCATAAGTGGTCTTTTCGGCCAATCAGAATGAAGTACTTGGAACCTACCAAGTTCCATACAGAACAGAAACTAATCAAGGAGAGAAGAAACCTAGAACTCAGGAGAAATTTCCTGAGTTGGAAGAATTAATCAGAGGAACAATCTGTCTCCAAAAGTTGCAAATGCTCCAACACTGGAAGTTTTTAAGAAGAGATTGGATAACCATTTGTCTGAAATGGTACAGGGTTTCCTGCCAAAACAGAGGGTTAGATTAGAAGACCTCCAAGGTCCTTTCCAACTCTGTTATTCAAGCAGGAGACTTTGTACAATTTCTGACAAATGGCTGTCCAGACTCTTTTTGAAAGCTTCCAGTGATGAAACACCCACAATTTCTGAAGGCAAGCTGTTCCATTGGTTGATTGTTCTGTCAGAAATTTTATCCTTATTTCTAGGTTGAATCTCTCCTTGATCAGTTTCCATCCATTATTCTTTGTCTGGCCTTCAGGTGCTTTGAAAAATAGGTTGTTCCCCTCCTCTCTGTGAAAGCCCCTCAGATATTGGAACACTGCTATCATGTCATCTCTGGTCCTTCTCTTCACTAGACTAGCCATGCCCAGTTCTTGCAACCATTCTTCATATGTTTTAGCCTCCAGGCCCTGATCTGTTTGTTGCTTGTTGCTCTGCTCTGCACTTTTTCTAGAGTTTCAACATCTTTTTTTTAATATAGTGATGACCAAAATTGGATGCAGTATTCTGGATATGGCCTTACTAAGCATTTATAAAGTGGTACTAATACATAACATAATCTTGATTTAATTTATCTGCTAATGCAATCCTAAATTGCATTAAATATGCGATCAATTGATCAATTGCATTGGCTTTTTTGGGGGCTGCTGAACACTGCTGGCTTATATTTAATTGATTGTCCACTAGGACTCCAAGATCCCTCTCACAGTTACTTCTATTCAGCCAACTTTCATCTATTTTTTCTTAATAGCAGTATAAAAGGAATGTGAAGAAGCCTTCAGGGGATTCTGAAAATCTCCTCATCCTGACTTAAGTTATAATAGCTAATATTTTGTCCAATAAGGCCTAAACTGCTTGTGGTTGAAAGTCTTGATTATCAAAAATTGGTTGAATAAAATAAAGTGGGAGAAAAGAACCTTTTATTGCTTCACTGAATTTCAATTTCTGCAAAAATGTACTTTTTATTGCATTTATCTCCAAAGAACTAAATATGGTATTATTTCCTTCTTATATTTTTCATCACATTGTTATCCTGTTACATAAGTTATATTCAGAGACAGTTATTGGTCCAAAGTCATAGTGTAACTGTCACAATAAAATGAGAATTTGAATTCATATTTTGTAATTTATCTGGTTGTTTTTATTACTTTTTTGAATGTTTTAATATTTGTTTAAAAAAAACAAGAGTTAGAAAAAGAATTAAATTAAAACATATTATGTACAAGAAATAGTTCAGCCTAATTTAAAATAAATTACACTATACATGAAATAAACATTTATCACACCTATGCCAAAACAAAGCCAATCCAAAAAGTGAACCAACCACCTGTATTTTAAAATATCAAGATAGTTTTGTCTTTCTAATACCAAATAGTAATGTCTTTCACTGCCTGCCATATTCAAAAATCTATATTATATAATTTTGTAATCTTCATATGATGATACATTTTGGTTGCTGGGATTTTTCAGGATCAGAGGAATTATAATCTAAAAATAAATTCTCACCTTTAAACTGTGTTAAATTTTGGAAGACCATATTCGCAAATTTATAGATACAAGCCAAAGCAGGGTAATAATAGGCAAGCCCACATCATATGATTCACTACCCTCCTCATTCATTTTACGCATCATATACAGTATAATAAAGTTAAAAGCCAGCCTTGTTTAAACATTATCTGTAATGTCCAGTAAAATGGAAAATAAACTTTAGATCAAGGGTGTCAAACTGGTGTCCCATAGACTGGATGTGGGCTGGATATAGGCCATACCTACACCAGTTCCACAAAATGTCATGTGATGGCAACGTGATGCCACAAGTTTGACACCTATGCTTTAGATGTATAAAATTCATTCAAGATTTAAGCACACTTAATATTAAGAACATAGTCATTTATTTGTTACTATAGAATATTCCAACTCTATATTCAATAGTCCTTGCAAATAACTAGTTTCCGCTGTAATGATATTCTTAGTTTATAGAAAAATATGGTGGATTTAACTGCTTTTAAGACTTGTTCCAGTATGGGAAGCAGTTAGGAAGTTTTAGATACTGTAAATCCAAACTGACATATTTTAGTGGATTATGCTGCTATTTTGGGTTTTGTGAGGTTTTGGAGCAATACAATAAAATGTTTTTAAAAGTTTATTGGCAATAAATAGACCACAGTTAATAAGACTTTTGTCCATGACAAAACAATGACAACAATTCAGACTGGGAATATCCCAAATGTAAATTTGTTATGTGATAATCTTTTATCTGTAATTGATATACTACATTAGGTTTTACAAGTTAGATATTTTTTCACTTGATCTCAGAACCAAAACAATATTTTACATTGGGCAAAATCTATCCAGAGGTTTATAGTTTATATTTATAGCCACTGAAATGAGCCCTACGAAAAGCAAAGTAATGTTTCCTCGTGTTTTTCATGCTGCTCTCTTCTTTATATTCATTCATTATTATATTCTTTCCCATAAAACACATTTTATGAAAGTTTGCTAATTAAAAGCATGCTCTCATTTTGCCAACTTTTACTTTTGTATGTAACTTTTAATCACACATTGATTCAGCTTGACCTCATCAGGGGTCACCTGATGAGGCCTGGGATCACATCATCACAATGATTAATGGACAGCTATATCTTCAAAGTCAGCTGGCTTTTAATTGACGGATGTTTTGTTTTACTAATTTGCTGTCTCTTCAGGCAGAGACAGGAGATGATGTCAGATATGAGTGCCATTGTCACTCATATATGCAAATTGTATATAATCTCTGTTATATCTTTCCTGTTCTCTAAATTGTGGAGAAGTACAGAATTTTACTTTTCACACTTTCTTTTCTTTCAAGTGTTCATTCATGGCTTACAAGGGTTTATAATCCTTTTTAATTTAAATTTTTTTTCAAGCCACTTGTTTTTTTCTGCTGTTTTTTAATTTCATGTAATACACTGTATTTATCTTCTTTTTCCAATAAGAAGAGGCTATTGGTATTTCCAGGTAGATTTTTCTGCCTACTTCAATCTGAGGCATTGCACAACTATATCTTCCCTTCTTTTATTGTTTTATCTTTGTGTAATGAATATATGGGTAATATTACCATCATTTTAACCATTGTCTGTTCCAGTGGTGGGATTCAAATTTTTTTACTACCGGTTCTGTGGGTGTGGCTTGGTGAGCTTGGCAGGGGAAGGATACCCCAGTATTTGCTGGTTTTCTGAACTACTCAAAATTTCCACTACCAGTTCTGCAGAACTGGTCAGAACCTGCTGAACACCACCTCTGGTCTATTTACTGCTGAAGGCCTCTTCTGTATGTTTCCAACCAATATGGCGCTGAGCTTTCTTTTGCCAGTTGGGCCTGCAAAACTTGCTAATGTTGTAAATGCATCCTGTTCTCCCATGAGCTGTTCAGAGCATCCAGAAGTGGGAGATGCTTCAGTTTCTTCTGGAAAGAGAGCATCCAGCCCCACCCATTTTTTTTCCATCTGGGGATATTCCGTTCCAGTCAAGGATCCAGATTAGGTGATGAGTTCCAGACTTTGGCACTCAAGTCTTCCCAAAACTGGGGGACACTGAGGTGTCCCATGGAGGAGGAGGAGCATCCCGGAGTTTTAAGCTCAGCCTTTCCAGAAGAGACTGAAGCACCTCCCACTTCTGGATGCTCTTCACAGCTCACAGAGAACAGGCGTATCAGGTAAGTACCAATGCCCTTTTAGATCTCTTTCGTGGATGATTTTTATCAAGTGGGATTCATTCTGTGACTGCCTTGGTCCACCTACCATCAGTTGTTCTTGTTATGTGACCAGCCCATTTCCATTTCAATTCCTTTACTCTCTTGATAATATTGTATACTTTTGTTTATTTTCTAAATACACGAACAGATCTTTCTACCTGGTCTTGTAATGCCAAGCATGTATCTTTCTATGGCTCTTTGAGCCACTCATAGATTTTGTATTGATTGTGAGATTAGTGTCCATGGTTCACTGGCATATGTTAGAGCATGTAGCATATACTGATCAAAAACTTTTCAGGCACAGGGGGAAGTTGTTCTTGAAAATTATGCTTAGGTTGCCAAATGCCTGCAAACCATATTTAACATGCTGTTCAATTTCCTTTATTGTATCACCTTCCATTGAGATCCATTGGCTAAGGTATATATAGTGGTGTACTACATCTAGTTCTTATTCAGATATAAAAAATATTTCTTTGGTTAATTTATTATAACCTCACTCTTTTTCAAGTTTATTTTTAAGCCAAATGGTTCTCCTGCTTTGTGCAGCTATTGTATGTGTCTTTGTAGCTCTTCTGGGTCTTGTGAGAAGAGAACAACATCATCTGCAAATCTTAAGTGATTTAAATAGGCATCATTTATTTTTATTCCATCTTTTGCCCAGTCTAGTTTGTGAAATACTTCATCAAGGAGGCTGAGAAAAGGATAGGTGATGTTGTATGGCCTTGTTGTACACCTCATCTATGTTGATTTCCTGCCATACCCTTGTTGGAGTCTGACTCTGAGGGGGAGATTGAGGAGCTGACAGGGAGTGGGAGTGTGGCTCCGGTGGCTGTGGATGAAACAGGGGGAAAAGCACGGTCCAGCTGGGCATTCAGAGGAAGACCCAAGGCTATCCCCTCTTCATCCTAGGGCACACAGGGAGGAATGGAGAAAGGAGCAACATGTCTTATAGAAGAGGAAAAGGCCCTGATCCCTTTCATTAGTTGCAGCTGGAAGAACAGGATAAAAGTGGGGCATTTTAAGTAGCTCTTTGCTGGAAGCAAAGTGTGCTTTATCGTGGTCAAGACTTATCTGGATTTTGGTTTCTTCCCAACTGTGGTTGCTGCGTTATCTTGTGGAAGTCTGCAATATATCATCCTGACCTGTCGTGTTAATGACTCCAGTGTGGTTTGTGTTGGGTTTTTTATTTCTAATTATTTTTACTTTTGGTTCTACTCTCTTCGTAGAGTAGAATTTACTGCATTTACTATATTCGTAGACTGTTTTGGAAGAGTTTGATACCATGTCAAGGATAATTGGACATTGAGGCCCAAGTTGGAAGCATTAAAGGGAATTATTCTACTTTTGTGACTGTGTTATTTTTGTGTCATACCCTGGGTCATCACATTTCCACTTTGAAATCATTAAGGCAAATTATCATCATTGTTTTTTCATATATTGATTATAGTAACTTTAAGTGTAAGTAGTGTCTACACCTTGGCTGAGCAATGCATTAATTATTGTTTGCTTGAATACTGAGCCAAATGCCTTTTCATAGGAAATGAAAGGCATAGAGGCATATTGTACTTGTTGTGCTTTCCAATGATTTGATGAACAACCTGGCTGTGATCCATTGTTCTGTAGCCATTTCCGAACGCTGTCTGCTCCTTTGGCTATGCATCATTTAATGTTCTCAATATTTGTTTTGCTATTACCTTGCATATATTTCTATTATGGGTAATATATGATACCATATTAATTTGGTTATTTGACTCAAATAGAAAAATGCTTTCCTTATATTTTAGATTCTCTAATTGTCTGTCCTCCATTGCTGTTAGAGCCCTTGTGTTCATTAACATTAGCATTATCATAATAGCAGTGGTCTCTCTGTGAGGCACTGTCTGTATCATGATTAATTTGTTAACAACTGTATCACTCCATACCTCAGGAGGAAATGTTAATTCCCCAAATTTTTATTCTGTTTTTGTCTGTGCATGTTTTACACATTGGATTATATTCAGCTATACTTTCTACCTTATTACTAAAACTTTATTAGTTGACTGAAAACTTCTAGATTTGTCTTGCTGTTTACAAACCAGAGAAAAAAATATCTACCAAATGTAAATTCATATCTTCCAGTCCTCTTCTCAGCTATGGGGTTTTAAGAAATGTAAACTGGTATTAATGGTACCTTTTTTCCTTGATGAGATCTTTCTGGTAAAGCCTATTACATAGTAATATCCATTTTATTCATAATGAGGGCTATATTCTGATGTGACATGAAGTTCCAATCTGTTAAAAAAATGGATAAAGTCTGGGTGGTGTTTAACTAACTCAGGGAAGGATAAAACAATTGTACTTATTCTGTCCCAGGGGTATCCTCAGGATGTAGGTTTTTTTAATGTTAAGGCCATAATGAGGTCATCAAAGCTCCATCTTTTTTCATGTGTGTCATATTTTAAGAACTAGATTTAATACAGGATTTCCATGCCTGTCTTTCCCCCCGTCTCTTCTGCTTATAAGCAGTATCTACACCTGGTCCCAGCTTGGTTTCTTCTGACAATGTGTTTATAAGGAAGACAATGCACATATTTGCCTTGTACGAGATAGCTTAACTGTGAAACATTTTTATTCAAGTTCAGTGTCTGCAGTGTCTGACATCATTAAAATAATGTTAAATTGGGATTACTTGGAGTGCAGTACGGGGGTCTAAATGCACTGCTGGAAGGCTTGAGTAATCCAGGATTCCTGCCTATCTTGTATGATGTCAGTGGACAATTAATATATAAATTGTGGTTCAGAATGGCAACCATTCCCATTAATTTCTTCCCACAGTGCTGTGATACATCAAAATTAGGACATTCCTCATAGCTAGCCAGACCCCCAAGTCTGCTTCTCCCAACTACCAGCATCACATCGTCCTTCAATGTCCTTGTTTCCAGGCTATCATCATTCCTCTTTGCATTTGTCACTTTGCATTTTCCTACTGTAAATTGGTAGCACTGATTACTGTTTATTTTGTCTTTAATTAAACAGTACAGAAAAAGAAAAAGAAAGGAAAAAGGAACAAGGAAGCAAAATAATAGCATCCATGTACACACGCAAAGGGACTTCTCATCCATGTATGATATATAATTTTCACTCTAAGCAATTCATTCAAAATTCACAAGTGACATCAAGTCTTCAATCCAGTGGCAAATATCTTTCCAGTGTTGAAGGATAACGCTATCATCAACAATAAGGGTATGGAGAATCCATTTTCATTATCCAGCTGTCAATATGTCTTACACCAATTGACAAATGGTGTTACTGGATATCTTTACTCAGCATCTTTATTCACTTTTGCCTTTTTCTGCCACCAATATAGTTTCAACATTATTCCCCTCATTTCTCCTTCTCTAAATATATCTCCTTCTGATTTTACAACCCTTCAACCAGTGGTGGGTTTCAAAAAAAATTTCCTACCAGTTTGGTGTGAGCATGTGCTTTGTGTGTGTACATGCGCAGTGTTTGCAACTCCTTTTCTATTGCAAGCCCTGTGTGTAAAACAGCTGATGCGTGCCAATCGGCTGTGCCGCACGAAGTAGCTGAGGTTGAAAAGCGGGAAATAAAGGTAAGAATAGAGCTGGGGCAGGTGGGTGGCTGGCTGATCATCAGAGTGAACCAGTTCACAGATTATCCTCGAAACTACTGGTTCAGTCAAACCGGGCAGAACCAGTAGAATATCATCACTTCCTCCAGCTCTTCCTTTGTAGTTGTTGAAATGTTCCTTTCCTCTACTTCCCATCATTCTAGCCATTCACAATTTTCCATTTATTTTTCACATAACCAGCACTGGGAAAGAGCATCAGGACAGGGTCTCCAGTGGCTGGTGAGATAAATGATGGTTCAGGCCACCTTATTTTATGCCAAATTTAACATAGGCCCAGATTTATGTATTTATTTTTAAAATTAGTACTCTACATTTTAAATTATTTTAACTAGACCAAAACAAGGCTGAAATAAAACTTAAAAAGTACTTAACAAAAACTATAGTTCATTAAAATAATTATAATTAAAAATGAATGATTTGTTAAAAAATATGCTTTAAACCATGAAATATTTAAAACTCTATTAAGCTAAAATTACAGTACGACCCAGAAACTGTAAATTGAAACAGTCATTCAGGGTTGAAATGAATGGTCCTTGGTGCTCTCTTTCTTGGCTGGTTTTTGCAGATGTTCATTACCCTAATTAGGTAACATCATCAGTGCTAGACCTGCACTGATGATTTCACCTAGTTTGAGTAATCTCCAAGAAAAAAATCAAGCTTAGAGAGAACCAATGACCCTTCACAGTAGTTTCATCCATCAAAAGTACTAAATAAACAAGTATATATGGAAGAAGCTCAAGAGCAAAAGAAGTTAATATGTGAATTAGTCACTATTTTTTGGGAACTGTGACAGGATAAAATGGCATGTTTATATGAAAACAGGAGAAAGAAGATGTGGTGGAACCACAGACTGAAGGAGGGCACCTCTTGGTGGACTAAAGAGACATTCCATTTTAAAATTTATTTGGGGGGAGGAAAAAGTCTAAGGTTAGATCCTTAGGTCTGTATTTACTGTTTGCCAAGGGAAAGCAGACAAAGTTTGGTGTGATTCTTGTAATATGGGTGATCAAGAATAACGTATTTGCTTGGGCCTATCTACAAGTTATCCTGGTTGTTTGCACCTGATAGGACTTTGAAATGACTGTAAAGACTTCTATTCATTTCTGGAACATCATAAGGCTAACCACCAGGCCAGTGTAAAATCATTCAGTTTTGCTTCAACAAAGACCTTGACAGATACATTATGTCATTTACAAAAGCCACAAACTGCTTCTGAGCAGATAGATATCTCTTAAAAGTTTTGTGAATGCTACTGGAGAAAGTTAGAAGTATTTCACAGCTCTTCTCAGAGTTCCCCATCCTCATTAACCAAAGCCAGAATTGACTTTTATAGTTCCTGTATTGAGGAGGGTGGGGTGGAACAAAGCAAAGCTATTTTATGGAGCCATTAGAAGCAAGGGGACCACTCCTTCACAAAGAAAGCGATTGTTCATCAAAGTAAAGTGCACCTACAGTACCAGGATTTGCAAAGCCCTAATAATTATATATCATGCTCAATATAATGCATGCACTACCTTTGAGTTTTTAGGTATATTAGGCATTTGTTACCTTGATTTAGATTAAAACTACTACATGTATAGGAGGAAGTTTAATATATTTGTCTTCTTTGGCTCTTCTTTCAAAAATGATCATCCAAGTGGATGTGCAAGGATTCTTTTAAAAAATTCCACTAGTACCATAAAGACATTTTAAAAGAAATACAGAACAATATACCAGTATGCTATATGATGGTAAATTATTTACACACATATACAAACAAACAAACAAACAAAAAAGAGATGAGAAGAATTATCCATCTCACACCTCTGTTTGCGTCAACCTGATTATGAACAGGCTGTACTGTGTTTTTGTCTAAGGCAAACAAATAGAAAGGGAACTTCACTCTACATATTTAGCACATTGTGCAATTTTCCCACTGACTGTAATTCTAAAAATGCTTCTGTTTCAATATTTGTGTTGTGTATAGAATTTGGTAGACTCCAAATACCTTAAACTGATTGGCTGAGAAGGCCATTCTCAGATTGGTTGTTTAGGAACCAATCTGATTGGCCCGCCAGATGGTGGGGACACTTAAAGTACTGTCATTGGCCACTAGCCGCGAGCAAGCCGCTATAAGAAGGGCTGCCGCGGCTTGGGCTGTTGTTCNTGTTGTTCCGTTACCATTGCATTACTTGTTGAAATAAAAGAGTTGTTGTTGGAACCCAGTCTCGCGCAACTTATTTCCGAACGGAACAATTTGGATAGCAAATTTCAATACTGAATGGATTGTTGTTCACTTCCATTCTGTTTCCACTGTGTAGATGAAGCAAATTTAAGACCTATATTTTCACTTTGGAAGATTAGAAATAAAATTCCAATTTGATATCATTATCTCTCTCGTAACCTTGCTTAATCATTGTAGTTTTATTTCTAGATGTCAGTTCCCCAAGGCATCTTAACAGATGATCTATGTCATTTAAAACGTATTTTGAGATGTTTTGCAGAGGCAGTGCAGGTTTTTGCTCATATCTATTTACTGCATTGTTTGGGCTCTTCCATGCATTAAGAGCTGGGATGATGGAAATTAGCGCTCCAAGGTTAGCCAGCGAGCCTAGTATGTAAGACCATCTTCCTTATAATTTAATGACATTACCTTTCTGAAAAGATATATAACTAGAAATACAAATGTCCTAAATGTAATCTAGGCCACGGTAGTACTTCTACTCCAATTTACCTAAAGTTAAAGCTTTGTTATATGTCAGTTTTATTATTCCACTTTCAGCTGATGATTTTTTTTTTTTACAATGGAGTTAAAGATTATTTCCCTACTTTGGTTAAGGATTGTTTTTCTTTTGTGCTAGATACTAATAGTTAATCAGATTCAAAAGTTGCAGTCATTTAGATATTATTTGTTCTGGTGATTTTTATCCAACTGCAATTTGCAAATATTAGTACTACTGTTATGTAAATGATTCCAGCAAGTAAAAATTCACCTGTATGATAATTAAATTAAAAATGATTAGCTGAGAATGTTAATAAAACCCCTGTAACACTTAATTCATACCCTCAGCAAATTTTTAAAAATTAGCATTGTGAAATCACATTTCCATTTCTTTTCCATTTCTTGTTTTTTTCTTAAGCTTAGATTATTATTCAATTTCTCTGTGAAGGCATGACTGAGATAAGGGCATATATGTATCAATCAATCAGTTCTGCTTTCTTTCAAAGTCAATTTTGAAATCTCAAGTTCTTTCATTTTTTTGTTACTAAATAAAATAAATCTCATCCCCATAGGGATGATCCAAAATGCAGCTATTCCCCACATGGAGTACCATTTTGTCATATGGTGTTGGAACTGACTGTTGTAATTAAAGACATGTCATTTTTAAATCAGTACCACAAGCATAGTTGGAAACCCAGATTTACAACTAGACTAAGTAGACCTCAAAACTATCTTCTCAGGTTTGACATGATTTAGTTTTCTCCCACAGTGTTTTTTAACTTCATGTCCTCAGTCATTTTTTAAGAAATTTGTGAATTTAGAAGTATTCTTTTTTTTATTATTTTATTTGGGTTTTCACACAAAGAAAAACATAATACAAACATCTTCTTTGTACTTTTTAAGTTCCATTTTCAGTTCATCTAAAAGTAGTGCCATTTTAAAACACTTTCCACCCAATGAATATTTAGTCATTCAATGCGATAACCAAAAATCCAGAGATCACCAAAAGTAATCCAAATACTCCCAAGCTGCTTCTTCATGTCTTTTTTTCCACTTTCTCTTCCTGGAGTTCTAACTATTTTGTAGTATTTTTGTATTTTGTAGCCAAGTTTCAGTAAAAGTGTCTTTTTAGAAGTCTTGTTGAGCTTTTACTGTAATTCCAGGCAGCCTCCTCCCTTTTTTCAGATCCTGCCCTTTTATTCTTTTTTCTCTTCCTTTCCTGCTTTCAAAAGGTTTTAGTATCCAGAAATCCTTTATTATCCTTTGACATTTTATTTTATCTTGAATGCCGTATTAATGTAAAGTGGATTTTTTCCCCAATTTCTTATTTAGGTCTCTTAGCTGTCAGTATAGGGAAAAGAGAGAAGAAAAAAAAAACACCCAAAATCCTTTCCTTTTCTCTCTCCTTTTCTGCTTCAGAATCATCTTTGGAAAATGTGATTTTTTTTAGTTTAAATTCCAGGTACCTTAGTTGTTGTTTTTGCAGTTTACACTGGTCAACCCAAAAACTTTTCTCTCTTATCTTCCTCCTGCACATTCTTTTCCAGTCGAGTTCTTCTTTGAGGTGTTAATTTCATGATCTGACCACTACTGCAACTGCCTTCAGGAAAGGGAGTAAAGGCCAGCTGAGGAGGAGAGATGCGGCTCTCCTCAACCCTGGTGGCAGTCTTCCCCCTCTTCACCACCTCTACAGGGTGGCTTAGCACCAAAACCAGCTGGCTTGGGACGCTCCAGTGGCAAGGACAGATCGAAACTGTGCACGATCGTGGTTTCAGTCTGTTTGCGAAGAGGCTCAAACCAGAAGTCCTTGAATTTAGATGTATTCTATTTGAATAATAAACTCAATTCATTAATTCACCTGGATCCTCATTGGTAGACTTCCTCAACCTTACCAAGAACCTCAGGTGTACGCTTTGGCACATACACAGTACATTCATATCTGTGTAAATAATGCAAAAGAATGTTGCTGTATCATCCATCAAGAAGGTCTCTTCATGTCATATCTCATTCAGTTAGTCTTCTTGATTCTAAAAAAGTATTAAAGAAAAAGTAGTTCTACATAATTATTTGTTCAATTTATATGTCCCTCATCTCATTCTGTGAAGCAACTCTTTATTATTATGACAGAAAGCAAGGAAGATTTTCTGAAGAGATGGATCCTAAACCTTCAAATACAGTTGTAGTTTGTTCACCAGATGTGAAGTATATTAATCTTTCTTGTTTTACTGAAATAATTTTGATTAACTCAGAGGTCAACTAGCATTTCTAGAAATTCACAACTTCTGTGGACTCTAATTTGTATCCAAAAATCTTCTCCAGACTTCTTTAATCTTATGCTGACAGGCAACATGGCAAATCTTTGCTTGAAGTAGCCTTGCACTATTCTACCAGTAGCATTATGGCATCCATAAGATGGAAACTAATGGATATCTTTAATGTTCTTGAATTGAGGAGATAACTTTCAAAGAGGTATTCAAAGAGGTATATTATCAAGGGATATGAATGACCACTGCCCCCTCTTCTATGAACTTCATAAAACATAGACAAGAAATTAGTCCAGTTCAGCTATTGCTCAACAGGCTATTTTTCTGGTCAGATATGACTCTTGCCTCTGTAACATGAGAAACTGAGATGCTAAACCTGAAATAGCATGAAATACCATGAAAGCAAATTGTATGCCATCTGAAACAAATACAGTGGCAAACTGTATGCCATTGAAGCCAATGGTTGCTCAGAGGAAGAGAAATTGATTGTCCCGGCATTTTCATGATGCTGCCATCTGTTGGGAAATAAAAGTTCTATGCAACTTCAACAGGCACAAAATAAATATAAACGTAATTTTGAAAGTTTCCTTAGAAATCCTGTTGGGTTCAATAGGACATGCTCTTGACAAGAACACATGCTATTTCAGGTTTTTAATCAGTATTTTATGCACATCTATTTAAAAATAAATCCCTTTTTTCAAGGGAGCTTGCTTGCAACAACATATTCCAAGCCACATATACCACACCAACACATTCCAAGTGTTTCAAGTGTTCATAGCATCTTATTAGGTTGTGGGGAACCTATGGCTCTCCTACTGTTTCTTTCTTACACGAACAGGACCTTAGACTTCTTGATCAAAATTATTAGAACTTAAATAGCACTTCCTGGAGACTGTTAGCATGAAAATATTTATTAGACAAGGAATGCCAACACATATATCCATCAAAGATTCGGTGCTGATTTATTAATTGTTGTCTTCCATCCCTTCCTAAATAAATATTAACTTTGGTAGTGGGGGAAATGTTGAGAACTTGCCATGTAAGCTATCCTATAATTTGAAGAAATAAGTTGATCAAAGCAAAGCTGTCTCAAAGATGAGCTATAGAATGGCAAAACAGATGGAAGGGAAATAAAGACAAGCATGCTATTAATCCTCAAATAATTTCCAAGGGGCACAAAACATGTTCTAATTTTCGTTTAGTTATTGATCCTTACATAATGGCTTTTTTTTCTTCCTTCAGTTTTAAATCTGTCCCAGCAGCAGTTACTATCGCTCAATATGCACATCTGAATCTAAGGTTAATTGGCATTGGGATTTTGTAAAAGGTAATGGGCCTAAGTTGCTTCACTTTGTTAAAGCAATTTTTTAAATAAATTTGTTATTTGTGTTCTGCAGCCAGTTGCAACACCAGTCCCAATAAAGTAAGAGGCTTCTCAGTGTCTTGATTCAGAAAAGACATTTGTTTCACACATTGTGAGAACTATTGGGGAATTTTTTTTCTTCTCTCATGTTTCCTTTCTTTCTCTGTCCTCACATGAGAAGAGGAATACGAAAAGAAAACCAAAACACTTGAGGGACAAGAAAACCTTTGCAACTCTTTTCCAAAACCTTTAATAACTTTTAATCACTTTTAAATCTGTTGAAGATGGAAATACTGATTGCTAGAACTATGAATTATCCATCTCTGCATAAGCAAATTTAGTTATTATTGATTTTTTTGGATTCAAATGACTTCTTGATTTATGGAGCAGATGTTTTTATTTGGGTAAATAAAGCATATATTTTCACCATCCTGGGAAACAAAACGTAATCAATAATCTTTGAAATCAGATGATATAAGCACATTTCAGAATTCAAAAATGCCTTGCTGCTTGCAGAAGAATTAAGTTGAATGGTAAAGATTTCTTTCTAACCAGGAAGTTGCAGTAGCCTGGTTATACTAAGAGTTTAGTATCAGATACTATATAGCAGATATTGTTTGTTTCCCAGTTGATGTCAGGTGATGTTAAAGTCCCCCTTTACTTCAGTTGTGTATTTCCTACATACCTCAGTTAGCTGATTAGCAGAAAATTAATCTATTTCCTCTAGTTGGTTGGGTGGCTGGTAGTACACATCTATAGCAAAGTCTTTTCTTTTATCTCTAATGCTTACCCAAATTGTTTCAAGAAGACTTTCATCCCTAGTATTGTGAATTTCTGCGGAAATGTAGTAATTCTTTATCAAATGCAATTTCTCACCATTTTTTGTTGGGTCTATTCCTTTTGAACAATTTATATCCTTCTAATTGTTTGTTCAGGTCATGGGTTCCATTCCACCAGGTTTCAGTGATAGCTATAGTATCATACTTTACCTCATATACGAGAGATTTTTAAGCTTTCCCTGTTTGTTCCCCATACTATTGGTATACAAGCATTTGAGTTCTTTATAGTTGTTCCTTGTTTTGTTTCCTGTATCTCCTGATTTGTACTTGTGAGCCCCTTCTTCACCATTCCCCTCCTCATTATTTGATTTGTGGTTGAGTCCTATAAGTTTGTCATTCACTCCCACCAGTTTTAATTTAAATCCCTTCAGATGATGAGCTGAAATAGATGTTTCTCAAACACATTCTTACCTATCTTCATGAATGCAGCCCATTCCTTACCAGAAACCCTTCCTGTAGGTAATGTAATCCATGGTCTCTAGAAAGCCAAAGTTCTCACATGGCATCCTTTGAGCGAGCAATTTACTTCTATTAATCCTCTTCTCTCTCCATAATTGTTGATCTTCAAACTAGAAGTATGGATGAAATCACAACTTGTACTCCAATCTCTTTGGTAACCTGCCTAGTTGCTAATGGTCCATTGAAATTACTCCTTTTAAAGTATCTTGCCATATGAAGAGGCTTTTGCCTTTAAACTTTGTTCTAAAGGAACTGGAGAATATGCAATATGCTTGGAAGTCAACAAATTATGAATGCATAAATAGAATATAGTCCTTGTCCTAAAACCTTATCTTCTCTAGAAGCTGGAATCATCTTTTTGCTTCCAATAAATCAGCTATCTAGGTCAAAGATCAGTGTAGCTATAGTATATAAAATATTTTGCCACAGAAATAGAAAAGAGAAATGTCTTATAGAGGACAAATGTGGTTTTCTGTATTGATAGTGCTTGCTCTGCATTTCACAAACAAAATTGAAAGGACATGTACCATATTCTCTGTTCTATGTTCAATTGATTTTAAGTTTCATTTCTGTACAGAAATAAGATGAAGTTTATTGTTTGGCCCTTGAAAAAAGCTCTTGACTTTCTAATTAAATGGCAGGGCCTGTTATGCCTTAATATATCATGCTTTTAATATCTGGAGTATAATTTTGATCCACAAGCTGCTGACCTGTATTACGTTCTGGCCTAGTAGTTTTAATATGAAGTTTGGATCGTTCACCAGTGAAACTATCTGGTATTTTCACATTCCACCATTAAATAGTTTCTGCTATTTCACTTGAAGCAACATAGATAACTTGCAATTCTAATAGGTTTATATATAATTGAATTAGAAAAGTAGATAAATAATTATTGTAATCTACAGCTTTAGTATTAATACCCTAAGGGTGGAAAGTATCAGAAAAGCACCTTGTTCCCATCTCTATATAAACATTACCTAATCTGGTCCACTCCAGATCTGGCAGAACTCCCATCAACACTGGCAGGACAAGCTATTGTATAGAAATAGGGAGCAAATCCCATACACATTAGCACTTATTATGTAACTTAGTCAGGGAATGAAATGTCTGCAAGCAAACAAATAAGCTCTGCAAATACTAAAGACTCCAAATGAATCGTGATTTTAAAACTGAAGGAAATATGAGAGGAAAAAGAAGTAAATTAATTCACAAAAACATGGATGAGCTTTAAGAAAAAAAATGTTGTTTTGCTTTGTAAATTCTGTTTTATCCTCATCCACTGCATTCTCTCCCCTTCATCCAACCAGCACACTGGGGATAAAGGAAGTACATTTATGCTGTAGTATAAGAATATGCAATGTCTTCCAGAATTAGAACTGACATAAGCAGGGCCAGGATGAAAACTAAATGTGATTTAATTTAATTTGAACTACATTTTACATGAATTTAAGTTGTAATTAATTACTGAGATAATTATTGTGTTGTTTTTTAAAGAGTTCTTAACAGAGATTCCTTTGTAACACATAACAGTTTTATATACAACATTTCCATTGTATTCCCCTTGTCTATTTCCCCAACCCATTCCCAAGTCATTCATCTTCCTGTTTGTGGCAATGTCTGCTGGGACTTATAGTACTGAACTGCAATTACTCTCTCTGTGTTTAATGATGTTTCTTCCATGTCACATTAAAGATTACAATTTCATTTGGAAGAACTGATAGCAATAGCAGACTTATATACTGTTTCACAGTGCTTTACTAAATGGTTTATAGAATCACCATATTGCCCCCAATAATCTGGGTCCTCATTTTATTGACCTTGGAAAGGCTGAGTCAAAGTTGAGCTGGTGAGAATCGAACTACCAAACTGTTGGCAGCTGGCAGTCAGCAGAAGTAACTTTCAGTACTGCATTCTAACCACTGCACCACCATGGCTCTTCTGATGGGCTACCATTTAAGTATGAGTCAGAAGTTTTGCTTCACCTGCCAAAAAAGCCAATATAGTCCTGATTTGCATGAATATATGGATAGTATCAAGTTCAAGGAAAGTGATAATGCCACTCTGTACTGCACTAGTGAGGCCACATTTGGAATACCGTGTCCAATTCTTGTTGCCACAATACAAAAAAGAGGGCCTAGAAAGAGTGTAGAGAAGAGTAACCAAGCTGATAAGGGATCTGGAGGCTAAAACCTTTAAGCAATGGGCTATAGCAACTGGGTATTTTAGCTTAATAAAGAGAAGGCTGAGGGGAGCCTTAAAAACAATACTTGAAGGATTGTCCCAAGGAAGCAGGTGTCAATTTATTCCCCATAGCACCTTAAGATAGGACAAGAAGCAGCAGATGGAAATTTGTCAGAGTGAGATCCAACCTGGAAATAAGGAGGAATTTCCTGACAGTAAGAACTGCTAAGCCATGAAAACAGCTTGCCTTTTAGGAGTTGTGTGTGCTCTATCACTAGAGGTTTTGAAAATTGTCTGAGATGCCGTGAGGACACCTGCCTTCAGTTGATGGGTTAACTAGAAGACCTTCCAATGCTATGATTCTATATTCTAACTCTGGGAATGACATCCATTTTTAAAAAATGCCATAACAGCAGCAGGGGGCTGTGACCTTAAATAATATGCTAAATATCTGAAAGTGTAGCTCTAAACTCACCCCTGTAGCACTTTGAATAGCATCATGACATAATTATTGTCCCTTTCCACACCCTCTCATTAGGTAATGATGTGAAATGGGGAACTTTAACATCACCAACAAGGGAATGCATTGGAATCTCCTTTCATCTTAAGTGAATGTGTGAGAGTAGAATTGGATCCCATTTATGGGCTCTGTCCTATCTCCTTAATATAAATTGATCAGCCAACTAAATATTTGGACATAGAAACATGTTTGACTAAACCTGAGGGAGTTTCTGATTAAACTTTTCAGTCTTCAACAACTTATTCTTGTCATATTAATCTTTCAGTGTGGGATATCTGTACAGAAAATAGGTCCACATTTGGAAGAACATGGTTATAATGCATTCAACAATTTAACTCTCAGATTTTGTAGACATCTGAGTCATATAATTATATTTTGCTAATTACTTCTGCACGCAGATTATAAATAACTCAGAATAAAAATCATACAAAAGTAAATGAAAACACTATGAGCAGTTATTATTAGCAAGGCCTATACCAGCTTTAAATTCCTTTAAGTGGCTAATCCCAGCTTCTGATAATTTGTTTCTCTGAAACAACTGTTATGTGTCAATTTCTATTGTACATACCAACAATGTGGTATGTACCAAAGCCAAAGGAAATGGAGGAGGAAACTAGTGCACAGTCCGATATATGCTTTATATGAAGGCGGATTCCAACAATGGAGAATATACCCAGGATTGAACTGTTGAAATGTTCTCAATAAATTGATTTATTTATCCTTAGATTTTAATATTTGATTTTAATTTATTTATATTTTAATGGATAAGTATAGACACATTTAATGACTGTAAGCCTCCCAGAGTTACTATATGGTAAGATGGATTGCCAATAACTTTTTTAAATAAATAAAATTATAAATTCATTAAGCAAAAAAAGGTACATAATTCTTGAAATTTGAAATGTGATCCATAAATATGAATGGATGAATTGGTCAATAGAAACTTGCTCCTTACTTTTCTGTATGTGTGATTATATTTATGTGGTGGCAGAGTGGTTAGAATGCAGTAGTGCAGGCAAACTCACTGCTCACTCCAGGAGTTCAATTTTGCGTGGCTCAAGGTTGACTCATCCTTCCATCCTTCCAAGATCAATAAAATGTGGACCCAGATTGTTGGGGGCTATATACTAACTTTGTAAACCACTTAGAGAGGGGCTGTACTGTGAAGTGGTATATAAGTCTAAATGCTATTGCTACATTTATCTCAAAACTTTCTAGTACCAGCAATTGTGGAGCCTTTTAATTTAGCTCATATGCACTTTATTGATTTCCTTGAGTATGCAAAATATTTAAATAGAAATCCAAATAAGCATCATTATTCTTCGTAGGGAACAATAATAAGAATGAAATGTGGAACCCACAACATACTGTCTTTCTGTACTCTCTCGAGATATCACATTGGCTGAGATGTGTCACTAATATTCTGCCAGTAACTGGAGGTCGTTGTTGGGTTTTATGCCCTGAAGTCACAGGAAATGTGTGACTCCATTACTGCACACTAAGTAATGCATTACATTGAGAAATAGAATCTCATTTCAGTTCCTTCTTGGTTGTGACTTTCAATTAGTAAATTTTTTCCCAGCAGTTTAAATATTCATGAATTATTCCAAATATCTGCTGCTGTTAGACCTAATATGTTCTTGAAGGGACATGATAAACAAGATATAGCATGGCCCATTGTATCCTGCAAAATGAGGAAATGGGTCTCTTGTCATAATAAGTATCCAAGAAAGAATAGCAATATTTATTATTCTTTTGTGCATATTATATATTTCCATAAACAGACTCAATCAAACTTTCTACCATAGAATCACAGAATTAGAGTCTGAAAAGGGCAATGAACCCAATCTCTGACTTGTGGGAATCCAAATTAAAGAATGGTTGCCCAGTGTTTGCTTTAATTTTTCTGGTGAAGGGTAATCTACAACCTTTCTAGGTAATTGATTTCATATCAAACTGCTCTTACTTTTAGGAAGTTTTTTCCAGTATTCACATGGAGTCTCTAATTTAAAAATATTTTCCATGTCTCAGACTCTTGGTCACAGAAAATAAGTCTTAACTGTCTGTATATGACAACCTTTCAAGTATGTGAATAGCTTTATTGTATCTCTCCCCCTTTCAATCTTCTCTCCTAAAAGCTAAACATACCTAATTTCTTCAGTATCCTTTGATAGAACTGACGAAAAGAAAGCCATCTATGCTACGAGAGTTTTGAACAACGGTTGTAAGATTGCAAGTATAAATAGTGCAACTGGAGATATAGAAAAATATCTTGCTTATGGGGTGACTGCAGCTTGTTTCACTGACGTGTTGTGTCTGTCCCTGATGTTTAGAAGAAATCAATTTAATGATTCCACATATAAAGGAAAAAGGTAGAAAGACTGAAAGCAAAATAATAATAATATTTTTGTTGGGTAGAATTTTCATTAAAAGGATATAAAAAGCAACAATGAGCAAAATTTGGGAGATGCAATGTGTCTGATGTTAATTTTTCAAACCTTAACCAATGTTGGGCCTCATTACCTTTTCTTGTTTTGAATATACAGTATAAGGATAGTCAGATCAGCAGGAAAGATGCTTCTGAAAATGCAGTCAGAAGCTTTTTGTTTTTAATTTTTTAAATTTCTCATTTTTATATACTGTTTGTATTGGTGTAAATCATGTTGAATTTGGGCACATCCAAAAAGGAGAAGTATCAATTCAAAAATATTTAAACAAAACCAAATAAATAGTCTCACTGTTTTCCTGGAGACAATGCACTGGCCAAAGTGATTCATGCAATAGTAAAGGTTGATTGCTGTATTATATTATACATCCATATTTAATATATTTGGAGATGGCTTGGAAGTTTCTAATCAAGAAATTCTAATCAATTCAAGAATTCTAATCAACAGGCATAGACTACAACTGTTCAGCAATTTGTGTCTTGCATGCTATTATTCAGAACAAATGCAAGCGATTCAGGGACATATGTAGCCAGGCTAAAAGCAATATCTAGAAGACTTTTACTTATGCTATTGAGAAAGGTAACCTTTAGTTCTTTATTTATTTATTCATTCATTCATCAAATTTATGTTCATGTTCAAGGATATGGACTAATACACAGTACAATGATTGTTTGCATGCTAAGATAGTCTGAGTTAATTTAGTGTATGGGTAGAGAATATCCTGATTTTACAAAATGAAGGTAGATATAAAACAAAAACACAAGATAAGCTCCAGGAGTAATTTACTAGAAAAATCAGAAATGCAGAGAACAAATGGTAGTCATGGTTGTATATGTTGGATTACAGTTCCTTTTATAGAACTTGAAATAGAAGATATGAGAGAGCATAAAATTTAGAAAAGAAATAATTCAGCACATTGTTTGGCCTGAAACCAAAGTATTGCTAAATCCCAGCTTGTGCAAATTCCTGTTATTAAGCATATTCATCCATTATGAATTTGGATTCAGGATTATCAGAGAATTTGCTTCCTTTATATATAGAACTCTACCTGGTACTTCTTTAAACAGTAGAACATTTTAAAAATAATCCTGCAGAATGGAGTTTGAAGCCATTCCTAATTTTGGCTATAGGGAAATCCAGGGAAATTATTTTGCATTTCTACCAAATATACACATCTCAGTGACCAGCAAGCGAAAAAGAGGAATTTAAAGTTCCTGCCGAGTTCAGTGCAGCTTAGGCCCTGATTTCAGTGAAGTGACCCTGAACTACTCTACAATGCTGCTGTATCGAAGATGCCTCCACCTAAGGAATAGGAATAATAATTCTTCCCTCTGAGGGTCACAGCAAGAATTCATTATGACTGATTAAGCAAATTGTACAGCACAAAGCTTGAGCTGACTCCAAAATTATTTGTCTTTGCCATAATATTCTACAAAATGTGAAGGAGGAGTGTATTGAACTGAGCACTTTAGGCAACTTCACCCCCCCACACCCACCCACACACACTCACATACACACTTGGAAGCTCAGGGGACTGAATTGTTTGAGGCAGAGAAATATGCAAGCTGCCTTCTAATTAAACCAATGCTTAATATACAAAGGCTTTCAATGCTGAAACTTTTGGGTACAATAATTATTCCCAAGGGAAAGCTAATATATTTTTTTCAGTGCAAAATCTATATGCTTTACTGAACTGGACCCACTATGTAACAAGACTTAGAAGTGCTGTGATTTTAACTGCTCCATAGAGACTGTGGTCTTAATTTTCAAACATCTTGGCATACAAGAGCCATTAATAAACAAAAGATTGGACCAAGCTATTTAACTTAGGGATTGGATGAATTGAGCTCCAAAATTATATAGAACCACTGAATAGAAATTTTTAGAATAGAAGATTTGCATTTCAATATCTATGTTGCTTTCAGATACCACAAAGCATTGTACTCCAGCCACCACCATCAGTGCATTCAGGATCTACAACAAATCTAGGAATTCATCCAAACTACTTCTCTCCGAAACAGTCTGGAAGCCTTTCCCAACACTGCCAGACTGCAACTATACATTTGTCATATCTAAATTAAATTTCAATTTGCTCATTCATTCATTTAGAATTGTAAGTCACCCAAAGTCATTGAGATAGGCTGAGATGGGCAGCTATTGAAATTTTCATAGTCTCCTCAGGTTTGTTGATAGATGGAAATTACATAAATCCATAGACACAGCATAATACAAATCAGTTGTTTTATGATCATTTCACTGACATGCAGAATATACACTGCTCAAAAAAATAAAGGGAACACAAAAATAAGACATCCTAGAATCTGAATGAATGAAATATTCTTATTAATATTTCAGATTTAGTACAATAGTTGGAATTGCTGACCCAACAAAATCACACAAAATTATCAGTGGAAATCAAATTTAGCAACACTCAAAATTAAAGTGGAAAAAAAAACCACTACAGGCTGAATCCAACTTTGAATGTAATGTCCTTAAAACAAGTCAAAATGAGCGCTCATAGGTGTGTGTTATGGCTTCCTCGTGCCTGTTATGACCTCCTGGGCATGCTCCTGATGCAGGTGCGTGTTGGTCTCCTGAGGATCTACCCCCACAACCTGGACGCAAAAGCATCCCCCAACTCGCTGACAGTCTGTGGTCAACGTGCATTAATGGATTGGAGTGAGATATGATTCCCAATGTACTCCCATTGGATTCAGGTCTGATGGGAACGGGTGGGCCAGTCCATAGCATTCAATGCCTTCGTCTTTGCCAGAAACTGCTGACCACATTCCCACCCACATCTGAGGACTAGCATTGTCTTGCATTAGGAGGAACCAGGCCAACCACACCAGCATATGGTCTCACAAGGGGTCATGAGGATCTTCATTCTCGGTACTAATAAAAGTCAGGCTACCTCTGGGTGAGCACGTGGAGGGCTGTGCGGCCCCCTAAAGAAATGCCACCCCACACCATTACTGACCCACTGCCAACCCAATCATACCGGAGGATGTTGCAGGCAGCAGAATCATTCTTCACGGCATTTCCAGACCCTGTCCATCTGTCACATGTGCTCATTGATAACCTGCTTTATCTGTGAAGATCACGGCACCAAGTGGTGAATTTGCCATCTTAGGTGTTCCTCTGAACAAATGCCAAACCATCCTGCGCACAGTGTTGGGCTGTAAGCACAACCCTACCCACATGGGACTTGGGCTCTCATACCACCCCTCATGGAGTCTGTTTCTGACTGTCGATGCCACATGTGTGCCCGCTGGAGGTCATTTTGCAGGCGCTTCTGGCAGTGCTCCTTTCTGTCCCTAGATGCCACAAAGGACAGAGGTAGCGTCCGATGTGGGTTGTTGCCCTTCCTACTGCCTTCCTCCAGTCTCCTGACTGTTACTGGCTGCTATGCCTTAGGAGCTCCTCCATGTTCTGGACACTACACTGACAGACACAGCAAACCTTCTTGCCACAGCTCGCAATTGAGTACCATCCTGGTATGAGCAGCACTACACTGAGCCACTTGTGTGGGTTGTAGCACCCCATCTCATGCTACCCACTAGAGGGAAAAGCCTAGCCAGCCCATCTCAAAAGTGAACCAAACCATCAGCCAGAAAGCATAGGCAACTGAGAAGTGGTCTGTGGTCACCAACATGAAGAACCACTCCTTTACTGGGGATGTCTTGCGCTTAACTGCCTACTGGCTTTTCCACCTGTTGTTTATTCCATTTGAACAACAGCATGCTGAAATTGATTGTCAAATCAGTTTTGCTACCTAAGTGGACAGGTTTGATTTCACAGAAGTGTGATTGACTTGGAGTTACATTGTATTGTTTAAGTGTTCCCTTTATTTTTTTGTGCAGTGTACATTTAAGACAATTGTTATTTCCTGTGTATAGCTGATAATTTAACACAGTTGTTTCATGTAGTATATAATTGATAACGTGTTTTGATATGAAGTAGAATTAAACCAATAGTATGACTGATTAATTGATTATGGGTCATCAGGTTGGAATCAACTCTTAGCAACCCATATAGGTAAATTTTACAATGAGATAAAATAAGTTTGCCTTACTCCACGATGATCTGTCCCCAATTTGTCCCTACTAGTGCACCCATCACCATTCTTTGAGTCCATTCATCCTGTTGCTGGTTATTCTCTTTTCTTCCACCTTCTACAGCTTTGCAGACTTCTAAAGAGAGCCATGTCTTTGCATAATAGGTCTAAAATATGATCTTTTCAGGGTGGGCATTTGTACTCATAGCAATAGCATATATATACCACTTCATAGTGTGTTAAAGCCCTCTCTAAACTGTTTACAGAGAGCTATTCTGCTCAACAATCTGTGTTCTCATTTTACTGACCTCAGAAAGATGGAAGTATGAGTCAACCTTGAGCTGGTTAGAATCGACCTCCTGGCAGTGAGCAGTACTGCATTCTAACCACTGTGCCATCATGACTCTTACATACTCATGTGCATAATCCATTTTTGTTTGTTTTATTAGCTATCCATGATATTCTGAGGAATTCTCCAACTCCCAAAGTTCAAAAGAGTCGATATGCTTTGCATTCCACTTCAGCTAAATTTAACTCTTGCTTCCCTGGAATGTCAAAGAGAAAACCATTGCCTGTTTGATTCTAAACTTTGAGAAATGTATTCAGATATTATAATCTGACTCTTTTCCAAAGCTTTAATTGCTATTTTAACAAATCCCATTCTTCAGCAAACATGACTACTGATTCATTGACTGTTGATAGTCAATCCTAATTGGAGACACTATCAATCATTTCAGTATCTTCATTGTCATTTCTTATGGATAGTTTTTCTACCAGTTGTCCATAGTTTGGTTTTCTTATATTAAATCTCAGTATCAAACTTTTCATAGTATTCACTGATTTTATTATGAAAGTTTACAGATATTTGCATTTTCAGCTTTCAGGATAGTGTCATCAGCACATTAGAGTTTATTGATATTTGCTTCTCCAATTGTAAAACTACACTCATATTTTTTCAATTCAGCTTACCTCAGTATACATTCAGCAAAATGTTTGAATAAATAATGGGAGAGTATATAGTCTAGTTGCTTTGCCAGAGTCAAGCTATTTCATCATGTTTGTTTTGGACTGTGGCTTCCTCACATGTGTATAGATTTCATATGAAAATAATGAGATAGTTTCCCTATGAGAAGGCCTTTCTATAATCAATGAAATGTGTATTGATTTCTTTGGGGTAGTTTTTGGCTTTCTCAGTTGTTCAGCATGCATCAATAATATTTCTTGGTGTTTTCTAAATCTAGCTTGATCATCTGGCATCTCCCTTTCTATTTAGGATCCACTGTACACTGTTAAGTCTTTGGTGCTGATATGTAGGTTGATCTCTTCCAATCTGTTGACATTTGTCAGATTTGTTGCCATAGTTTGATTACATTCCTTGTTAATTCTTCCTTTGCTGCTTGCCATCTTTCTGTAGATGTTTCATATTTTCCTGTAGCCTTCCAATATGGTAATGACAGGAGTGCTGATCTAACTTGTGGTGCTAAAGGTTCTTACAAATAGGGAATATCTTCTAAGGTATCTTGGATGTTGACATTATGTATTACATTACTAGCAGAATTTCTGAATATACTTTCCATCTTTCTTTGACCTTTTTTGTCTTCTAGCATATTGATCCAAGGTTGGAAACTCCTGCTCAGTTTTGAGATACTTTTGGAGTACTTTTCTTGTTTTTCAATGAATTGTTTTTCCATCTTGAACATCTTTGAATATGTTGAATGCCTTTATAGATGCTGTTCAGAGATGTTCTTAGATCAATGGAATTGGAGGGGTTTTTTGCAGATATTATATTATCTTCCAGTTATTCCCACCATAATGTGATTCTGCTCTAAAGAAGATAGCTTGACCAATCAGCCTTACTTCAGAGATGGTTTATGAGGGTCTTTATGAAAGCCATTTGCATTTAACCTTCAATCCATAATTTATTCAGCTCTGTATCTCTGCAATGAGAAAGCAGAAAGTTATCTAAACTCTTATAGCCTCAGTGTGGTTTTGAATT
This sequence comes from Laticauda laticaudata, assembly GCA_004320025.1. NCBI lineage: Eukaryota > Metazoa > Chordata > Lepidosauria > Squamata > Elapidae > Laticauda > Laticauda laticaudata. Next base: position 28,857 of record BHFT01026365.1, read on the forward strand.
CAGCATTATGAAAGTCCCTAATTTCTGCAAAGGGGTTAAAACCAACTGAAAGTTATATAATCCCCATGCCCCTCATGTTCATATGAATTAGTGCATTAGTAGGTGATGCATCTTTTCCTTCTTCTTTCCTAGAATCTGTTAGGTTGCCAGAAGTTCTGTTGAGTAACTCACAATTTACTGGCAAAGTATATGTCTTCATAGAGATGGTTCCAGGTTATAATGCAAGCATTTCCAGGTAAATTCAAAAGACAAGAAACCTTTCCAAAATCAAGGAGCTCTAGGAACACATTGCCAGTCAAAGTGGACAGAACTATAATATATTAATTGGCTTTGTGGTTAATGGCAATGCCAATAATTCTTTTCAAATAGGAAATAAGCAGAACAGTTAACTGACTAAAATCTTCCAATCTAAGCAAAAGAAAATGTATCTTACAGCATGCTTTTTCTTTCCATTCTTGTTCATTTATGAGGATACAGTGACATAAAAGGTGAACTGATGGAGTGCATTAAGTTCAACTTGAACCCAACTCTGATCTGGAACAAAAAGGAACTTAATATATTGCAAACGTACACACATTTACATCCCATAACATGAATTGGTTCCATTTTTAATTAAAAAAAACTTTCTCGCATTCTTTTTAAATAAAATAACTTATTCGGTCAACAATCAACACTGTTCAATTAGTCTGTTTAGCTTCTTAGTTACACATCTGCTCCATGTAACTTGCCTTTTAGCATCTATGGATGCTTTGCTTCTTGCAGAAGGATTATAAAATTGCAAAATAGGTGATGTACTTAGAGTATTCTTCATATAATTTAGGTCTTTTTCAAATGCTGAAGCCCTATGCCAAATGGCATCTTTGCAAAGTGAAGTCTTCTGATTTATGAAGTGGGCAGCCGGATGAGGAATTAGCTTCAAGACATGATTTATGATTTCCAAAATTCTCTGAGCCGCTTTCTGGCATATCAATTTTGGCAAATCTACAATTGTCTTACTGTAGGTCTGGTTTAATTTCATGCTATTATTAATATGTTTTCAAGATTCTACATTTCTTTACCATTAAAACAATATTTGCTATGGTTCACTTTCATTGTTTAGAACTGGGCTGTTTCTAGAACCACTTTTAATTGATGGTCATTCATTTTTTGTGGCACCCAAGTATGTCATTCATGTATTCCACATTTCTTACAAGGCCTGCAACCAGTTTTTGTGTGATATGACAAAGCACTTCAAGAGCAGAACAAAACCCAAATAGTATGTATTTATACTTGTGTTGACCATATGGAGCTACATTAAATATGCCCAAAACTTATTTGACACTTCCAAACTAGAAAATATATTTATGCCTGCCCAGTTTTGCTAGGGGTTCCAGTAATGATAATGCTTCTTTGAAGTCCAGGCAACCTCTCAAACATCCATATTTCTGATAAACTACTCTATATCCATAGATATAGTTAGTTCTTTAGCAGGATGAATAAGTTCTTTTGGCTCCATTCTGTCCAGTTCTTTTTCCAGTTTTGTTCTCAATGCTACTGATATATTTTTCATAGCACATACTAACTGGTTATACATCTTTATTAAGAGTAATGTGTTAAGTTGTGACATTCTAGTGATGTCCAGTTTCATAAAAAGCATATTCATGTCTGCTTAATCATGGAAATATTTTCCCTGTAATATTTCTATGTTGACTAAATCACCTTGACATTAAAACCATTATATTATTGTACAATTGTATTATATTAATAGTACTATTAGTATCATTGTATTATTGTGAATCTTATACATTTTTCTGGGCCAGAATGAGTTTTTTTTATAAATTTTGTATTATTAATGTGTTTATATCTTTTCACTTTACCACCACTCAGTAGCAGGGGTGAAATTCAATCACTTCGGTCCACCTCAGGATAGGCAGTAGTGACAATTTGAACCTGTAAAAATCACCCCAATCACCCCTGGTTGCTATTACTATTATACCAAGCCACGCCCACAGAGCCAGTAGGGAAAATTTTTGAATTTCATCCCTGCTCAGAAGGTCATTGGGTCTTCATTATATTATATAAGATGCCTGGTTACTAGGTACAAGCCTGATTTAGGATTCAATCTGTGGAAGCCACATTCATTTAAAAAATTCATTTAAAAATTCATTAAAAAAGCTAATACAATCCTAAATTGCATTAACAGAGGGATACAATCAAGATCAAGCGAGGTACTAATACCACTCTATAAACCTTTAATGAGACCATACCTAGAATACTGCATCCAGTTTTGGTCACCATACTATAAAAAAGATGTAGAGACTAGAAAAAGTACAGAGAAGAGCAACCAGGATGATTAGGGGACTGGAGGCTAAAACATACAGTGAACAGTTGCAGGAACTGGGCTTGGCTAGTCTAGTAAAGAGAAGGACCAGGGGAGACATGATAGCAGTGTTCCAATATTTGAGGGGCTGCCACATGGAGGAAGGGGTCAAGTTATTTTCTAAAGCGCCTGTAGGCCAGACAAGGAATAATGGATGGAAACTGAACAAGGAAAGATTTAACTTGGAAATAAGGAGAAACTTTCTGACAGTGAGAACAATCAACCAATGGAACACCTTGCTTTTGGAGGTTGTGGGAGTGCCATCATTTGAGACCTTCAAGAAAAAATTGGACTCCCATCTGTCAGAAATGGGAGTTAGAAGTGGGTTAGAAAACACGATTCCATATGGCTCCTCCATCTCTTGTTTCTCTTACAAATGCAACCTTTTCTTTCCATTATTGCCTCAGTCAGAGAAAGGCTTCCTGCCCTGTGTCAATTACTGAACTTTTAATACAGATTTTAGTGTTTTGTTTTTAATATATTTTAGCATGCAATTTCATCTCATCTCCTGTCCCTTATATGTAGTTTAAAAGACCCATGACTAAATTCCTGAGCAAACAGTTATAGTCTGTGTAGGACTTTCTGTGAAGGATTGAATGAAATAAAATTTTCTGGATATTTTTAAAAAATATATGACACAAATTTGTTGTTAAAGGAAAATGACTGACAAGCAATTGGGGAAGGGGGAGATGTGTTTTTAAGACATAAAGACTATTGAAGATTATAAAAAATATTTTTTAAAATATAATAATTTAAAGGATTGGTCTATTTTTTATGAAATATGGATAAAACAAACAAGAATATTCAGCTTTAAAGATGTTCAATAACAGCAGCACAAACAAAAGTATACATTAAGCATTTCTTACAACAAATTTTATTTGTTATCTTTCTGACCTGATATGTCTCCACTCAAACATTCAAAGCAGCTGAGTTCCATTCAGAATAAAGAACAAGCAAATATGCAGAATGGATTGATTCTAGAGTGCATCAGAAACCATAAAACAATTTAGCAGAACTCTCTAGTTTGATAGGAATTAGCTTCACTATTGTTATTATTTATCTAAACCATCAAATGCAGCAAGCCAGTGTTTTTAACTGAGTGTAATGAATCAGAATGATGCAAAGCTGTACTATTGACTTGAGGGTTATACTACCAACGTGGTACATTGTTCCAGAATAAACAAGCAACATAGTTCTTTCAGCCTTGAGTAGATGGAAAAATCATTTGTGATCATTTCAAGCTCTTACTTTTTTTCCTTATTTGACAGAGGGGTTGTTTGAATCCATTTTAGTCAAGTAAGGATGCAAACCAACTCGAGCATTATTCTCACTGCTAGTATAATGTATTTTGAACAAAAAAATGTTGTTTCCTTAGAAGAGAAGTTGGAATATAATCCTTATTTGGTTTAGAAATTGGGGAGGGGACATAGTTCAGTGATAAGACATGCTTTATATACCAAAAGCCCCTATCATAATTCTACATTCAATATTAACCTGGAAAGAACATGGAAAATTCCTCCCCAAATGATTGTCTTCAAAATGAGAGGGTAGCTTTACATGATAAAAGAAATGGGCAATAAAGATCTGCGGAGAATGTAGAATCACGCTAATAAAAGCAATTATCTGGCACTATCGACCAAAAAAGAGGGAGGGGGGAACCTCAGATTGTTCAAAGCTACCTTGCATATTAAGCTGAAGAAGCTGTAAATTTTATGTGCAAACTTAGGGAGAAAGTTGTTTCTTCAGTTCTGCTTTCCACCAATTTCTTGTGAAATAACATGAACTAAACAGATTGCTCCTCATAGAGTAGCATCTGGAATTCAATGGGCTCACTATGGAGCAGTGCATCAATTTATGACTGCTGGATCCAATTGTCTTTATAGGCCTCCTTTTTCTGTATTAGTATATGCACGCACGTGTGCAAAAGAGGTAATAGTTTCATTGAGAGACATTATTGTGTATATATTTGTGCTGGGGAAACCATTTTGCATTAGGAGTGCCCTGTTTTAAAAGAAAATAACTTTAATGAAATATAATTATATCAATTTATATCAATTATAAGTGCAGTAACCATTGGTGGACTTTTTTTTTATTTTGCCTTTACCTTGTTTTGGAAAGTGGCTTCTGGCCAGCATGTTTGTGTTTATACAACTCTCTCTCTCTCTCTCTCTCTCTCTCTCACACACACACACACACA
>BHFT01026366.1:0-18515 GCA_004320025.1 Laticauda laticaudata
AAGGATTGAAGGCTAAAGACAAAGAAAAAACCAAAGGAAAACCAAATTGCAATCAAACCTGCTAATATTCCTGTTTCAGTCAAGGAACTATGCAAGCACTGCCTGTCTCGCAGGAGGCTGAGCAAAAAACTGGGGAATGCTGAGGAGTCACATGGAGGAGGAGCGTTCCACAAATCAAGTTCAACCTGTGAATGCGGAGACTAAGCATCTCCCACTACTGGATGCTCTGAGCAGCTCATAGGAGAATGACATATCCTGTCATTGGAATCCTCTTCAAAATATTTTATGGATTTTGTTTGGAAGATAGTTACACATTCAAATTGCCAGTTATTAAGGACATGTCAACACTGCAGTGCATTCATAACATTTCCACTAAAGAACTGACTAGCCACATAATGGTGCTTTTCAAACACACACACAGCCACAAAAACATGCCTGTTTTTAAGAGTTGCTGTGTTTGTGCTTCTGTATTCACATATTTTCAAATAATTTTCAAGTTATGTACAAGTATGGTGAATATATGTATATATTTAATGAATCTTTAAAACTTAATATATCTTTTAAAAAAAGAATTCTGAAATAATATCGTACAATTTTGCCTTTTCAATTCAATATCTTCAAGTGGAAGGCATTAAACTCAAACATGTCCTCTCAAATACTGCTGACTAGGAAATGGTGCCAATGATAGTCCATCAGTTGTCACCAGTATTTGCCTTTTCTTCATATTGATTGACCCTTATTTCGGCAATTATACTGTATATTGCTTCTAATGCTAAAATATTTTCTCAGAATATATTACGATTTAGTTATTGTTCTGGTTTATCCATGTATGTATTCCCTCTTTTGTGTTTTTTTGCAGAAGGAACTCAGACATAAACCATCACAGTTTATAATCTCAAATCTGAACTCCTCAACATTATATTGCTTAAAAGTGCAAGCATTTTCTGAAATGTATAATAAAAGTAGTGATTTTAGCAATGAAACTTGCATTAAAACAGCCAAAGGTATGTTAACATTTGATTTGGAGTATCTTATATCTCTGCTCTCATTTTTAGTATTTATATTGTCCCTGTTAGTTATATTAGGTTTTCAAAGTATAAAATTACATTCGTATTTTTTATAAAAGAACTACAACTTCAAAATGTTTACAGACTTGAAAGCAGATTTTTATAAACAATATAACTGTGACTCTGGAATGATTTAGAGAAAGACTCAAAAGGATTGTATTTCATAATATGGCAGATTCAATAAAAAGCAATTTTCAATTTTAGGTTAAATGCATAGAGGCCATGTACATTTGGATGTCCTTATTTTTCCATTAAAATAATTTGTTAGTCATAAATCTGGGAAAGGTTGAAAGAAATATTTTTTGAATCTGTCATAAATTTGAATGACCGTTTAAAAAATGACTGCAAATCGATGATTACCTGTATTTTTGCCAGACTTCTTTGGAGTTGTGTCTGGCCCCTTTGTTCGTGATATTTCAGAAGGAATTGAAAATTTAATTCTCCTGGGCTTTCAGATTTGAAACTTGTTTCTAAAGGCCCTGTCCCACTGCACTTACGGATACAAAGAGGATGTAAAACATTAAAAAAAGCGATTGCCATCCATTGGAAAACACTATGCATCCGTTGTGTACTCACTGCATACGTGTTTCATACGCTCTATCCCTCGAGCATCCTCCACTGCCGATTTCATCCATGCAAGAAGTTTTGAGCTGCACAAAACTTTGTGAACGGATGAACTTTTCGCCACGTACGATGTACATCCGGACATATACGGGCAACAAACGTTCTATGTCCTTATCATCCGTTAAACATCCTCTGTATCTCTCTGTATCCTCTGGCCATCCCCTCAACTCACATCCGCTGCAGCTGAAAACGGAAAGGGGGAGAAACGAAAGATGCAGGAAAGTCTACCACAGCGGTTAGTAGCACGGAAATAGAAAGGATGTAAGCGTATGCATCTCGTATATAAAGGATTAAAACGGACAAAACGTTTGTATCTGGGATGTATCTCGGATATTTAGGATGTCTAGAGTATGTCTAGAGAATGTAGAAGGATACCTAGCGGACAACCGATATTTCCTATAAAAAGGGGGAGAAAATCATCTGGATCTCAGTATGAGTCCAGCAGCCGTGGTGTACAGACCTCTTCACCCTTGGTCTTGGTCTTCCTCATCATCAATTGTTCTCCACCATGGATCATGACACAGTTATGATAGCTGCGTATGATAGCTCCGATCATTCATCACCAGAACCAAAACCTGTTCAGACTGTTTCACCTTTTATACAGAAGGAGAAGAAGAAGACGTCCAAGAGCTGTGTGGGTCCGAGGATGGATCATGAGAAGAATGGAGTTTGGACTGTATGACCAGCTGATGGTGGAAGCTGAGAGGATGAAGACCCTCGTGCATTCCATCACTTCATGAGGATGCCACCAGCCATGTTTGACGAACTTGTAGAGCGTCTGAGACCCAGGTTGACCAAGCCAGCACCACCTCCGTCCCAACCTGTACCCTGGACTGAAGGTGGCACTGACTCTGCGCCACCTGGCCTCTGGGAGCACATACAGAAACATGCAGTATGCGTGGAGGGTGGCACACAACACCCATCAGCAAAGTGGTCAGAGAAGTGGTGCAGGCCATCATCGAAGAATACGTGGAGGAGCTCCTCAAGTGCCCCACCACTGAAAGGCTGGAGGAAACTTGCAGAAGGTGGTATAGAGATGGAACTTTCCCCATACCGTTGGAGCCATAGATGGGAAGCACGTGGCTGCAAAGCTCCAGCCAACTCAGGGGTCCACTTATTTAACTACAAGGGTTTCTTCAGTATCATCCTCTTTTGCCATGGTTGATGCTGACTACAAGTTCATCTACATCGATGCTTCAGGCAATGGGTCAGCTTCAGATGGCCAGGTATACAACGCAAATGACCTCAAGGATGGGCTGGAACGCAACCTCATCATGGTTTTCCAGATCCAGACCCCCTACCCAATGACACACAAGATGTGCCCTACTTCATCATGGGTGATGACGCTTCTTCCCTCAGAACCTACCTCATGAAGCCGTACAGTTCAAGATATCTCACCTGTGAAGAGAGGATCTTCAACTACAGGCTGTCCAGGGCAAGAGGGTGGTGGAGAACGCCTTTGGCCATCCTGGCCAACAGGTTCCACATACTTCTCACCACCATGCAGCATGACCCAGAGACTGTGAGGAGCATTGTGGAAGCTTGTTGCATCCTGCACAATCTCATGCGCACCGCTGCCCAGTGTTGCAGAACAGACTTGTCGACCGTCAACAAGGGATGGGGACATGGAGCCTGGTGAATGGAGGCAAGGACAAAACCTGATAGACACTGTGGATGTACAGGGCCCCAACAGAGCTTCACGTGAAGGGAAGAAGCAGCGCAACCTCCTGAAACACTGGTGCAACTCCCCAGCTGGAGCAGTGGAGTGGCAAGACAGGATGATAGATGGTTCATGGATGCTTCCTTGAGCCTGTCGCATAACACTGATGAGATTGTGCCATGTATGTTGAGTGGTCCTACAATGAATCGGGCATTAATAAAAAGAGCTTTGTTTATTTTAAAATGTGTTGATCAATGAATAAATTGTATTGATAATAAAAGGTCCATATGTGTGCAGCTGGGATGGTGGACCATACAGTCCCACGATGCTTGCACTGGAGGTTTATGTATCCCACAACTATCCTTATCTATCCACAAGCATGCAAAGGCTTAACCATTTTTTCAAAGTTTTCACCAACACTTTATTTAGTAAAAAAAAATGAACCAAGTGTCTTAAGCAAAGAAAACCTTTTATAACTTTTTAGGTATAACTTTATAACTTTATTAAATAAGCAAAATGAATCAAGTAAACTTGTATTAAGTGTGTTAAGTAAAGATAACCTTTATTAACTTTCTTAGGTAAACTTTATGACTTTATTAAAAAAGCAAAATGAACCGAAGTGTCTTAAGCAAAGATAAAGTGAAGAAGTAAACAACTCAGTCTCTGACACTATTCTCAGTCACTTTGAGTCATGTCCATGGTCTCAGCTGTTAAGCGGGCAGGGACTGTGGAGGTGGCTGTGGCTTGAATGCTGGTCTGAGGCGACATTGGGTGCTTGGCCCCAAGGGTACAACAGGGATGGTGTGTTCAGGAAGCTGCCCGAGAGCTGACTCAGTCCCATGAGAGGCCCTTCATCAAGGACCTGAGATGTGAGGCCCAAGACTGATGACAGATTGTCGTTGAGGGGTTTGGCTGTAGGGTGGAGAAGGAAGAGTGTAGTGGGGCTGTCTGGGCTGCAGCTAGTGAGGACTGCATCTGTGGCGTGCGATGAACCTGGGCCTGGACTGGGAGGTCTGCTTCTGCTGTGGAAGTCTCGTAGTCGTAGCCTTGGTAGGTGAGGGGCTGTTGAAAGCCGTGGAAGGGCTGTGACATCACCTGGGGTGGAGGAGCAGACCTTGGGCTGGTAGGAGCAGGTTCAGCTGGGCCTGGAGAGTTGTGCAGAAGTGCTGTGATCTTTCTGCTTCATCACCTGGTACTGGGCCTCAGGCAGGTCCCTCAGGGTGTGGTTCACATAGATGATGAGGTGTTTGGGCCCGAGGATCCTCTGTCCAAGTGGACCAGCTGGAGAGAGAATTTTCTGTGCTGGTCTTCATTGTGTCCCTGATCTCAACAGCACACTGTGGTTCTCACCCTCCAGTTTGCCTCTCTGCCTGCATTCTCTGGAGCTGGGGGTGGGGTTGGCCTCTGGTGGCTGCTGCTTCTTCCTCCATTTGTGACAGGGATCCTCCAAGTCCTCCAGCATGGGGAGTACAGCTGTCGGGGGGTCTCTGCCGTGGGCCCTCTGAAGACACTTGCCTGGACAGGCTCGCTGGCTCCTGGCTGAAGAGGACTGGCGTCTGTGGGCTGTCTGAGGGTGAGGGGTGTCAGAGGGGCTGCCTCCTCGGTGGCGGATCTCACCCTCCAGGAAACTGCACTTGGCCATGACGTACATTCTCCTGGTCAGTGAGCAGCTGGATTTCTTGAGGTGTAGCTTGCCATACCAGGTGTGCATGTGCTTATCCACCATCCAGGAGTACTTCTGCAGTGTAGCCCGGCTCTCTGCCTTTGTCTCTCCAAGCTGCCTGCTTCCTTCTTGGTGTTGTGATAGAGTCTGTGGCCCTTTCTCCAGAGGTACTCGTTCCTCCCTCAGCCATTCCAGCACCTCATCCTCATGGTCCTCAGAAACGGTGTACGGTTTCCTCCTCTCCTTCTCCTTCCGTTGCCTCTTCCTCCCTCTGAGGGGCTTAGCAGCGGCTTCAGGGCTTTGGCAGCAGGGCCTTCAGGGGCTTGAGCAGCAGGGGCCTTCAGCAGCAGGGCTTTGAGGGCCTTGGGCTGGTCCACCACAGCGCAGCAGCTTCAGAGTCAGTGCCAGAGGGTGGGATGCTGGTTCTGTCCTTCTTGGCAGGGCTGGAACGAGTAGGCACTGGCTTCCTTCTTTTCCCTGACTGACGAACCATGGTGTTCCTGCTAAATGTAATGTCGGCAGCCACATCTTTCCCCTGGAATGCTGACTGCATGCGTGCTGCATCTTTTATATCTGCGGAGCTGACACAATTCATACTTTCCTGTATGCGCATGTAATGCTTTGCATCCGATATACATCCGCGCGGCATCCCGTTTGTTTCCCATAGGCGTCTATGATGCATCCGCTTCATCCGTTATGCATCCGCTCCTTCCGCTATGTGTCCGCTTCACAATTCTCCCCGGAACCCCTTCGGATGTGTCATCCACTTCCATCCGCTGTCATCCGCTAGGCTTCCGATGAACATCCGCTTAACATCCCCGCTACATACTACCCACGTCTGTTCTTTTCCATTCTTTTCCATTCTGTTTATGCAAATTTTCGCCACTTTTTGGAGCGGATGACAATGGATGGAGCCACCCCCGAAATTTTGCTCGTCCGCTGTGTCCTTTCTGCATACGTTTTGCGTCTGTTGGCCAGTGGGACCTAGCCTTTATATATGTTTTGCAAGCTACTTTATATTGTGTTGGGGAGATGGATAATGTTTTACTGTATGGCTTGTTTTTGTGTTTTCATATATTGACCAAAGTCTGGTATTATGAGTGCTATAAAAAGCTGTGAGTAGCTAAACACTGCTGCTGATAGGTTTGCTATAAAACTACATTTACATAAAAATATAATGTAAACCCTTTCTCTGTCCTCATTAAGTGCTTGCTACATGAATTATTTTCAGTGGGGATGAGACTCAGCTGATTTCTATTGATAGAGGGGAAGTAATTACATTGAGTTTCACGAATCAGTTGCTCCTGATAGTAACAAAGCTAAAATGCTGAATTAGGTACAATGGAGGTATATTGGGGAAAAATTTAGGACTCTGAATCCAAACTACAATGAGCAAAAACGGAAGGGGAAAAAACTTTTAAGTATGTATCTGGGCAACTGTATAATTCTGTCCTGCGTGATATCAGCCATCAAGGCTATTAATGAGAAACAATCCACTTTGCTTTCTTGTACAACCCAATTTTACTCAATTTAGCTTGATTTCTCTTTTTGTTTTGTAGGAGAATCTTCATCTTTCATCCTCGGCATTATTTCTGCTGTCGTGTTTTTTATAATATGCTTATTTCCTTGTGCTTGGGGATGTATAAACTATGCATGCTTCCCTAAATGTAAAACTCCAGTGGTCATAGAGGTATTTATCAACAATTTAACATAAATACAGTTAAAATAATTGTGGAAAAAGTAGACTAGAAATATCACCTATGTTCATGTGGAAACTTTTAAAATTCTGTTGCGAGTGAGCACATACAGATCTCTGTGAGGATGCTGTTCTGTAGGGGGAGGATACAATGACAGAGAACTTTGATTCATTTGAGGTTATAATTGGCCACTCATGAGTACCCCATTTTCCCCCAAGTACTCAAATAGCCAAGTTAAGTATTACACTGAAATGGCAGCTCTGAACCTAGATCTCCTCTCTGACAAACAGCAGAAGCCTGTATGTCTGGGTAGTGGTCTGAATTTCATCTCTCTTCACTTTATTGATTGTTGATAGTGATGTTTTTTTTTTACTGCTGACTAAATGAAGATAGCAAACTGTAGAGTTCCATTAATTCGCTTTAGACTCTGTTCAGTTTTTTAGTCCTATTCGAATTCCAACAATTGTTTTGGTGTCAGTTTTTGTGCAATTATTTAAGTTTTAAAGTGTATTCTAGTAATTAGGCTGGTCTGGCTAACACTCAAGAATTAATAATCTTTTCAGAATTTAAGCAGTACTTTTAAATTTCAGTGAGTTAGCTTTATCTCTATACAACTTTTGATAGGGCCTTGTATCATAAATAGTTTCAGCAATATTTTATAATACTGTAATAGTGATTATTAAATTATTTTAAAACTTGTTTACATTTTTCTTATCACTTTATTTTGTCCCGTTGCAGAACTTTGGAGAAAAAGATTTGAAGAGACTATATTTCCCAATTGCAGAAGAGCAAACAGACAAATGTATGGTCATAAATTCCAGTGTTGCTCTTCCACGTAAAGTTAACCTTGATGATGTCAGATTCGACAAAGAGGTGGAAGAGATCAGTCAAGACTCAGAAAACTATTTTATTGATGACATTATTATTTCTGGATATAACAAATCCCATCAATCCTCAGAACTAATACCAGTATAACTGCAAGATAATGCAAGCTAGAAATAAGATGAGGAAAGCATCATAATGAGGAAAACTTACTCATTATAGAAATAATATGTATTACCATGAGTCTATAAAGAACAAAGACCTGTGCCTGAAAGCGGCCATGAACTGCCTCCACTGACACTGATTTTGAGCTTTGTGGCCTGCTGCTGGAAGAACCGTTTACAACAAGTGAAGGAACAAATTTGTTTTCTCTTCTTAAAATGTTATAGGAAAAATATACTTTATATCGGGGTTGCCAACCTTCTGGACCTCAAGAACCACCAAACTTTGGTTTTAGATCCCAGGGATCACAAATTTTAGATCCCAGGGATCACAAACCGGTTCTGTGGGCATGGCCTGATTTGTGGGTGTGGCTTGGTGGTCATGTGACTGGCTGGGCATGGCTTGTATGTAAATTATTATAAATATTTATATATTGAATGTTTTATTAAAAAAGAGAAACTTTTACCCAAAATCAGGCAAAGCAGGCAGGCCGTTATGTTGCTCACAGAATCACAGATTCATTCAGAGAATCATATCTTCTATGGCTAGCTCAGTCTGTCAACATACAATTTGCTTGCAAGCAAACAAAAATTACTCACAAAACACCATGTCTGTAAATATTGATTTTTTTATTTAAAAAAATAGCAACTTTTACCCAAAATCAGGCAAAGCAGTCAGATTGAGTTGCTCACAGAATCATTCAGTGATCTATCTGCCATCGGCTAGCTCAGTCTTCAAATTTACTTGCGTGAATCTGTACTGAATTTGTGTTTGCAAGCAAAACCTTCAGTCCTAAGGGAGGTTCGCAGAGCCGAAGATTCTAAAGACTAGCTAGACAGCAAGAAATCCAACAATTTTCTGCTTTCCTAGCTAATCTAATCTCCCTACACAGCAGAACAGATGATAGTTGGAAAAAGGAAAAATAGAAATTTAGCAGGTAAGTTGCCAGGTGAGGAGTGGGCGAGGGTTCTGCGGGCCATTGTAGCAGTGCAGCTTGTGTTTCTGTGCAGCCTACATAATTGCTTTGGAGTGGTGCTCCCAGGGTGAGATTTCTCTTGCAGCCACCAAAATTTTCTCGCAGCTCACCAGTGGGCTGCAGCCACCAGTTGGCGCACACTACTTATATCATTGGTGCTAAAGTCACCATTCCTGTGCTTGTGTATTAAATGCAAAAAAAGCACACCTGGGCATTTCATTCTTTACAGTATAAATTTAACTGCAGTGGATTCTAAGGACTAATAGGCTGAGCCAATCTAGGAGTTTTTCAAAAGAAAAACAAGTCTACTCTTCGGAAGAAGAGTGTTAGTAACTATTGTGGCATTCATATGTTTGCAACTTTGTATCATTGCAACTATATATTGTTCAGGCATTTGATACATTGTATCACTCACATATAATCATTGAGCTTCTGTCTCTCAGTGACTTTTTGCAGACACGTACAGGGACAAGGAGTTAAAACATCTGTAGAAATAGCTTACTTACATTGTAATTAGTTTGTTTAGCATGCAGCTTTGTAAAGCAGGAATCATCCTGATTGAATTATTAATCTTTGCGATCCTGTCTGAACTGGAATTTTGCCTTATCTGAGCTAATTAAAATCATGTGTATTTTATCTGACCTGGGCTTGACCAGGCTCTGTATAAAACAATCACCTCCTTTTGATTGAGCATAATAAAGAGTCATTACCCAGACGTTCTGGGCACACTCATCCCCGAGAAAACTTCGTCTCCTGTCGTTTCTTTTCTCCTTTCGCTCCCTATCATGAGGTGCCCATCTAATGCGGGATAGCAGATACCGCAGAAGAGTTTGTGTGTGTAACAAATAAATATAGGCGGTGGTTATGTTTTTCCTTGTTTGGTACGATCACAATACTGGTACTTTCTTTGTTCACTGTTCATTAAGCAAGATCATTCTCTTGACACAAAGCAGTTCATCTGGATAAACTTGTAACAAGTGTTAATAGATTTTAAAAACTTCATAATCTGTATGAGTTAGTTTATAAAACCAATTGCATTCATGGCCAGAATATTTTTCTGTGGCACCCTGAACCACTTCTTAACTATGATTGCCAGATAGCAGCAGCACATTTTTCTGTTATTTTGAGCTAGAAAATGCATACAAAACTTCTATAGTATGTAATCCTTTTAATGGACAGCTTTATAACACAAATATTCCATCCACAAACTGGAAAAAAAAACAATGGAAAACCTTGGCCTCACCCAGGTGTCTGAAGTGATACCATTCACTGGTCTTCATCCTGTTCCCCAAAATGAAGGTTGCCCACTCTTGATCTTGGTCAAGTCTCTTGACTAAAAATTAATGTAAGCAGAAAGTTTCTATTTGCATGAACACCCATTTTCCAATGTATTTGTTTTATATATAACTGATAAATAAATAATTGATAAAATAAGTTATTGAATAGGAAAATGATTGGGTGGCTTCTGGCTGGTCATTCTCTGTCAGCTAAACTTACCTCTCATAGGATTGTTGTGGGGAAAATAGGGAGGAGTATTATATACACCATCTTCACTTTTATTTAAAAGGTAGAATATAAATCAAATAATTTTAGTTAACTGTTAAAAGCATAGACTTAGGAACCTGTATAAAAGATAGTGATGAAATTTGTTTGATGAAAAATCCTCTTTTTTTTGTAAATTTTATTTGAGTTAACAAATAAAACATCTTTTTTGAAAGTAGCGTGATCCCGGGTTACACTTCTTCGTACAGACACAAATTCAATTTCATGCTCATTTTTATGTTCTGTTCCATATCTTATTACTGTTTTACATTTTTTACATATTCTCCCCTCTTTTAATTTTCTCAATTTTATTTTAATTATCTCANTATATTTATACTTTTTGTCTGTCCTGTTTCAATTTCATATTATCTTTTCTCATGAAACAAAGTTTCTCCTGTAGTTACTAATTGGAGTATGACACCTTTATATCTTTTAATTTTATCCATTTTAATTTTATCCATAAGCTTCAATGTATACCTTAAAGTTATAACATTCAATATAATACATAACTTCCATTCGAATTCTGCTTGGTACATTCTTAAAATACGCACTATATTCTTTTAAAAAAGATTATAAATATATGCAATTAAAACAATTCATTCCATTCCAATTCAGTTGTCATTAATATTAATGTTCATTAAAATCTTAACTTCTTTAACATTACTTCCGGTTTGTGTCTCTTTGGCGACAGACCGAAATCCGCGATCGTGCATGGTTTCAATCTGGGTTCACCACTGGAGTGCCCCGAGCCACCCCATAGAAGTGGTGAAGAGGGGGGAGACCGCCAACAGGGTTGAGGAGAGCCGCATCTCTCCTCCTCAACTGGCCATGACTCCTTTCCCGAAGGCAGTTGCAGTGATGGTCAAAAATGGCCACCTCAAAGAAGAACTCGACGGGAAAAGAATATGCAGGAGGAAGATAAGAAGTGAAAGTTTTGGCTGACTGGGTAAACTGCAAAAGCAACAACTAAGGTACCCTGGAATTTAAACTAAAAAAAAGTAACATTGTTCCCAAAGAAGATTCTGAAGCAGTGAAGGAAAGTGAAAAAGGAAAGGATCTGGTTTTTTTTTCTTCTCTCTCTTTCCCTATACTGACAGCTAAGAGACTTAAATAAGAAATTGGGGGAAAAAATCTGCTTTGACATCAACAAGGCAATTAAGCTGAAAATAAAATGTCATAGGGATAATAAACATTTCTGGATACTTAAAAGCTTTTAAAAGCAGGAAAGGAGAAAAAAAGAATAAAAGGGCAGGATCTGGAAAAAAAGGAGGAGACTGCCTGGAATTAAAAGGTATTTACAGTAAAACCTGAACAAGACTTCTAAAAGATACATTTTAACTGAAACTTGGCAACTAAACAGTAGAATCCCAAGAAGAGAAAGTGGGGAAAAAAAAGCAAAAAGAAACAGCTTGCGAGTATTTGGATTACTTGGTGATCTCTGGATTCTTGGTTATTGCATTTGAATGACTAAAATCAATCGGGTGGTTGTTAACAGTTTTTTAATGGCACCACCTGTCGAGAATTGAGAGGGACTTTAAAAAGTATAAAGAAAGTACACCCAGAAGAGAAAGAGAATCCTTTTGGTTTTGTATTTTACGCAATTTGTAGAAATGAGATTTTGGAACATGAGAACAACAAGAAAACGCCTGCAAAACAGAAGACTGGACAAAGAAAAGCATAATTTAATGAAAAGTAATCTTATTGGGAGAAAAGAAAAGGGTGGAAAGAGGAATGAAAATTTAAGATTTAAAAACAACCAAAGAAAGAAAATAGTCTTGAAAAATAATGTATAATATTGGAAAGCAACAGAAGAGGAGAATACAGAAGAGAGAATGAAGTAGAGAGACAAGGGGGGTAACAAAGGGAGGGAAAGAACGAGAGGGAAGAAGGAAAGGAAAAGGGTTACCAAAGGACAGACACAAGATACAAGAACAGAGCATATTTAGAGATAATGGGGTGAAATTTAATGAAAAGGGATTCGTAGGAGAGGTAATAGATTGTATCTGTTATATTAGAAATAGATAATTTCAGAAAATTTGAACAATGGTATGATTAATGAGGATAAAAGTGTATTATTGTAATCCAGTGAATGTTTGTTATAAATAAATGAATGAGAGAATTGAATTAGGAAAGGATGGGAACATTTTAATTATTTAATGTTTTATAAAATATAAGTGAAGAGGGGGGAAAATTAATTATGGAAAGCTTGTAACTGTTCCCATAGAAGTATGATATTTAACTGAAAAGTAATGTTTCATGAAAAATTCTGAGGATTTCATTTGTTCTTCTCCAGGGTGGAAAAAAATCACTAACCAGCAATAAAAAATATCATTTATTTTAAAATAGCAGAGAGACAGCCCTAGTTAAAGTTAAATAGGGTGGGAAACAACAGGGTTTTACATGTCAGATTTATCTTTTGCCAATAAGGGATCAGAGTGTAACACTGAATAAACAATATTTCCTTTTTAAAGAAAGAAGTTGGCTTAATTTATTTTGATTTATACATGGCTGAAAGTGGTGGGATTCAAAAAAATTTACTACCAGTTTTGTGGGCATGGCTTGGTGGGTGTGGCAGGGGAAGGAAACTTTAAAATCTCCAGTCAGAGATGGTATTTTCCAGTTCTATGAACTCAAAATTTCCGCTACCGGTTCTCCAGAACTGGTCAGAACCTGCTGAATACCACCTCTGGCTGAAAGGCCAATCAGACTTGCTTGATATAATATACAGTATTATATTTGAAATAATATACAATATTCAATTTGTATCCTGTTGGAATAATCTTTATCATTTCTCACATATTCATCCAAGTGTACTGGCTGATCTTAATTGGATACCAAGGGAAGGAAATATTAACGTCAATTAAGTCAACTTATTTTTATTGGAGGGATTAGTATCTATGCAAAATAAGTTTTAAAGACCTAAATGGTAGTATATACTGTATGTGCAGACAATATTGTTCAAAGTCACAGTAAAGCAGCTGTGCATGCATTTATGCAGAAGCAGCTGGGATAATTTGTGAAGCATCTACACGGTTTTCCAAAATACTGTAAGTTACTTTTAAGATTTGTAATGTTTTGCAAAGCACCTCTTCCAAATCCTTTGCGCAAGCTTAATATGAATAAAGTTTACAGCATAATAGTGAATTATTCTGCTGACAATAATAGCAACAAAATGAGACTCACTTGGAAATTTAACATTCCAAGTCTGAAGCCTGACATACACGTGTGAGACAACTGATGGACTTCAATCAATTAATTGAATTAAGCTTTGTCTCTGCACCCCACAGATGTTTGCTTTTGTGCACGGAGGAAAGCTGAGAAAAGTGCAGCAATGGAGTTTAAATCTATCCACCCCACTGAAGCAGTGCCTTTCAGTATATGGAGGGGAACTTACACCGTTCAGGACACCGCTTTTTCATCCAGACCATGGAGACAAAAGGAAGCTAAAATCCAAGCAGGATTTTTAGCTCTGAGCAGATCTTTGTTGCTGGAGTGGGTGGTATCACAATGCCTAGAACAAAAGAGCTCACTAAAAGATTACAGATGTCTTATCAGTCTAGAGAGGGATTTAATAAGATCACAAAAGTATTGAACATCGAGCATTCCACTGTCAAGATTTCAAACAACTGTCAACTTGGTCAACCCAGGCTGTTCCAGGAAGTTCAGCCCAAGAACAGAATGCAAGATGTTGAAAGAAGTCTTTAAGAACCCCAGAATTTCATCCTGTAGCAACAGGCAGTTCTTATCATTATTGGTGACAAAATGGCAGTCCACAATGAAAAGAAGCTATAAATTAGATCTATGGATGGAACCTTTACTATCCATAAAGAACATAAGGGCAAGATTAATGTTTGCTCTGGAGCAAAGTGCTGTTGATGGTAGATAGTTTAATAACACAATGCCGGAAGAGCTGTTTTGAGAAAATCAAAGCATTGTTGGTACAATTCTTCATTGTACCAAAGATGCTTGAGGATAATGTGAGACAACTGAAATTCAACTGAAAGTGGACTTTGCAATGACAATGATTGAACATTCCAACAGATCTACCAAGGAATGGCTGAGAAAGAAAAAAAATTAGGTTCTGAACCGGTCAAATTAAAGCCCATCAAGATGCTGTAGAGTGATCTGGAACAGGCTATGTATGAAAAACCAAACCAGGGGAAAAAAAGCCCTCAAACATTGCACAGCTGGAAAAAAATATGCATGGAATGGGAAAAAAATTCTCCTAGTTGATGTCAAAAACTATAGCCATAGGAAATGCTTGCTTGAGATTGTTTTTGCTAAAGGAGGCAATACCAGATACTAAATGTAATTTTTCTCACTGTCACATTTGTTGATATTTTTTTTAAATTAAAAATAAAAATGTTTTTAAAAAACATGAAAAATTAGAGTAGCTTCTTTTTGCTGTTCTGATATCCCTTGTTAATACGTTTCTGGCCTGATTGTACAGTATTCTATTGCCTTTCCTATAGGCTTCCTCTTTGGTACGACATAGCTTCTTAAGTTTAGTTGTGAACCAAGGTTTATTGTTACTGTATTATTCTCAGGTTTCTGTTTTTTTTACATTTTATAAAAATATCAAATATTGAATTTATAACAAGGGGAGACTAATTCAGATCTCTTCTTGAATCCTTAAGATTCTGAACTCTTAAGACATATAAATATGGGAATAAAATGAACTCAGTAGGTACTTAATTCAAAGCAGAAAGTGGTATTGGGTCAAATGTGAACATGTTTCAATAGCATTTTGCAGCTATCATTTCTTAAATGTTAATTTCATTTGATTTACAAAAAAAATTTGGCTTTATTCTTTATAATTTCTGCTCAGATATCCTGAAGTTTAATTTGCTATACTAAGCAAAAAGAAAGAATAAGGAATAGAATTAGTTTTAACCAAAGATGGCAAAGGACACTTTACATTTGTAATTTGCTGTATATTTTATACATACAATAGAAATACTTGATAAACTTTTTAAAATAATGTATTGCCAGTAATGGAATATGAGACTGTTTGCAAAACTCCTTAGAGAAAAACTCTGTTTTCTCCACCCCCACAAACTGGTTCACGTTAGATTATGTACAGAAGGTAACACATTTGGAAATATTTCTTAAAAATATTTCTTAAAAATAAAAATATTTCTTAAAAATAAAAATTACAGAGTGAGATAGTCTTTTCTTCTTTTTGTTAAGGTCATCTTTCATAACATGTAGGAATCCCCCTTAATATATAGATTTATAACATTCCTGAAGTGTGTATTGCCTATAGCCACATGAAATATGGCAATGTGATGACGCAGCTGACTGTGACAACTAACAATTACTATGGTCTAGAAATTAAGCAACCAGGAAAAGTTAAGGCACACAGAGAAGAGGAACCTATGAATCACAGGACACCGTAGCTGCCATGATCAGTTAAATTTTACCAAAAAACAAAAAATGTAATAGTTTGTAACAGTATGGAGAGAAATGCAAGCCTGGCCCCTGCAAGACCTTAAGTCTGTAATGGCGAACCTATGGCATGCATGCCAGAGGTGGCACATAGAGCCCTGTGGGCACACAAATCATCACCTCAGCTCAACTCCGGCACGCATGTGTGCATGCCTCCTGCCAGCCACTTGGTCTTCAGGTCTCTGTCACGCATGTGCAGAGGGGGCAGGACACATGTGTGAGGCATGCATGCATGTGCATGGGACATGCACGTATTGTATTTGGGGGATGTGCACGCATTTTGGGTACTTGGTGCTGAAAAGGTTAGCCATCACTGCCTTTGGTGAACAGATAAGTTTGACCAAAAACAGATAAAATGAAGCATCTAAAACCAATATTCCAGGAGAAGGTAGAAGAGTGAGATGGGAAGGAGCTGAATTTGTAGGCGTTGCATTAAAAATGTGTACCTCACATTATCTCAGATTGTACCTTTAGTTCTATTTTGATGTTTTATTCAGGATTAGCAACTGCCCTTTTGCTCCAAAGGGTAGCCTTTCCCAAGGTGAGCAAGCCTACAACCAAGGGCATTGAATTTAATTAAATTCTATTGAATTTAATATTGCTTCTCTCAATGTTTCTCTCAAAAGAAAACAATTCCTTCATTGAGCAAGTAATCCTTGGGTTACTTACAACCCTAATTGGGGCCACAATTTCCATTGGTATGCCTCATGGCCGTTAAGCAAAACATGTCACTGAGCCACTTCGTGACAGCAGTTCTGGCAGTCCTGATTGTGGTAATTAAGTGAAAACCGGTCAGTCGCTCGCTCGGCAGAAACCTCACACTTCCTCCTGTCCTGGGTGAACTGCCTCTGCTTCAGCTGCCCCCCCTTGATCTGAGCAGCTCTTTTGGCTGCCGAGCACCTCATGGCTGAGATGAAGAGACTCTCTATTCCGCCCACCTCCACCCTCTGCTGCCACCGTCTGTCGCCAGCTGAAGTCGTCGTTGTCTTTGCCTCCCTCTCCTCCCTTTCTATTCCCTCCCTGCCCAGCCTGGTCTGGAGGATGCAGCCTCTTCAACAGCCAAGGCCCTGCAAAGACTCTGCCATTCAAGTCCCAGCCAGCTTCGCTGTATTTTGCCACGAGCATCCCGGACAACGGCAACAGCTCCTTCCCTCAGGCAGACTTGAATGGCAACCAGGGTTGCCAGATCGCAGCTTGGCTCTGCGGCCAAACTCAAGTCAAAATACGGCCAAATTTGGCCAAATTATTTATTTTCTCTCACGGCCAAATTTTCCGGCCAATTTTTTTAATGCAATATAACATGAGGATATATTGTGGTTTTTTTTTTTGTTTTTTTAATTGTTTTTAAATCATCAAATCATAAAAAAATAGTCTTTATTCGACAACGTGACGTGACGTCATGGGAATTTTCTGTGTTTCTTTACTCACATCCAGGCGATGGCAAGCTCACTTCAAATTAACCGCTTGGAGAAGCTCTAGGGCCAAATGCAGCGATCCTGAGGAGGGGGGAGCTAGGGCAGTGAGTGGTTTTTAGGGGGATTCCCCCCCCCCATTGAAAAAATATGATCACTAAAAAAATAAAATGACACGGTGGGATTCGAAACCCACACCCTTAAGGGACTGGAGCCTTAATCCAGCACCTTAGACCACTCGCCATGATACCTTTCCCGTTATATTGACGTGTCTAATATTTCCCTCCAAAACAAACCGAAGGGTCTTCACACCGGTCCACGTTGCTCAACTCTTGTTCAAGACAATTCTGAGTGGCTCGAAACATGGCCGGCGTTGGGTTTGAAGCGAAGCTTCGCTGGGAGCTTCACTTCTTTTCGGGGGGGGCTTGGCCTTGGTGGAAGCCTTAGGCTTAGCTTTTGCCTTCAGGAGTTTAGCGGGGTTTTTCGGCTTCTTGGCCGCCACTGAAGCAGGCTTTTTGACAGCTTTCTTCGCCCCAGCAGCACCTGCTGCCCTTTTCACCTTTTTGGCTCCCGCCGCCTGTTGCTTGTGGGTCGCCTTGTCCTTTGGGTTGGCCCGCTTCTTGTTGAGCTTGAAGGAGCCCGAGGCGCCCGTGCCCTTGATCTGTAGCAGCATCCCCTT
Organism: Laticauda laticaudata; assembly: GCA_004320025.1. NCBI lineage: Eukaryota > Metazoa > Chordata > Lepidosauria > Squamata > Elapidae > Laticauda > Laticauda laticaudata. Next base: position 17,753 of record BHFT01026366.1, read on the forward strand.
GGTCACCAAGCTCCTTAGGACTAACTTGAGGCGGCTGTTATTCTTCTCCACGTTGTAGCCCGAGGCCGCCAGGGACTTCTTCAGCGTGGCCAAGGAGAATATATTGTATTGAAAACCGGTATTCGGCCAAAATTTTGATTTCACGGCCAAGCAATTTTTATACGGCCAAATTTCACCCATGAAAAAAAATCTGGAGATTCTATAAAAAATAGTGAGATTCACAGTCACGTGAATAACTAGCCAATCAGGGCGTGTTATATCCGGTGGTAGAAAAAGCAAAACGGAGGCGCCCAGAGTGAAAAGAAATGTGCTGTATGTACATATGACTGTATGGTAATACCGATATTGCGTGATCTGAGAAGTGGCGTCATGTCGTTTGTGGGAGAATCGGATTTATGCCCGTATAAGTGCATAAGACCCCCAAATTTGGAAAAATAAAAAAAGCGTTTTAAATTTGGCGTGAGATGGAGGAGCCTTGTCGTGAGACCGTGAGACATGCCAAAAAATCGTGAGACTCGCGGCAGAACCGTGAGAGTTGGCAGGGCTGTCCATGCAACCCAGCGCTAAATAAATCTGTGGAGCTTCTCAGGCATCCAAGTCATGGTTGTCCCAAAGGCGCTTTTTCAAGAGACAACGGGACTTTCTTGTTTTTTCTTTGAAGATGTTTTGCTTCTCAACCTTCCATTCCCCACCGTTCAGTCAGAGCTGAAGAAGCTTCTTGAATGAGAAGCGAAACGTCTTCAAAACAAAAAAAAAAAAAAAA
>BHFT01026369.1:0-11144 GCA_004320025.1 Laticauda laticaudata
CCATGTGCATATCCTTGTTACTCAAGGGTTATTCTGTACATGTAAAAGAGGTTTACCAAGGACACTACAAGAATGGTACCAAATAGCAATAGAATTAGATGCTGGCCTATGACAATTAGGTTACAAACATGAGACATCCACTGCAATAAGACCAGACCCCAAGTACTAAAATTTGCAGCAAAGAGTGAAATGGGCAGATGTCAGGCTAATTGGTAGGGGTGGATGAATACAGCAATGGGAGGTAGCCACTCCCAACGCTGACTTTACAGAGACATCCGTTGTTGTTACTATTATGCATGATTGGGAATGCAATAATAAACTACAGTATCACATAGCAATAAACATAACTTGCTTTATTGTAAGAAGCACCCAGTTTCCAGCAGATTTTGACAGATGGAGAACATGGTGGTAGACCTATAGAAGTATAAACCTGTTCTTTGCATTAGAAAAGATGGCTGATTGGTGAAGTCCTGGTAACTCAGAGTGAATACTGAGTTTCTAACTCCGTCGACAATGCCATTGTGAAGAGACAAGGGCAGGCTCACATTCGCACTAAACAACTGAAAGGAGGCTTATTTCCCCTAAGAGAACACCTGACCAAGAGGGGAAGCATCAACACTTCCACCCCCTACCAGGCAGTTATTGGGAGCCCCTCTAAATGCAGGGTAATCCCAGCCGGGTGCTGACAGTCTGAATTGCATGCCAAAAGTAAAGGCTGGCGCCAACTTTACAGTGAACGTTAATTACAGCAAACTCAAGTCAAAGTTCATAAAGCCTCAGAGTTTAATTTTCAAATTGTTGTTGTAAGGGGTGATTTCCAACAAGGCTGATCCATGACAGCGTAAAGCAGGGGTGGGCAAACTACGGCCCGCGGGCCACATCCAGCCCGTTGGTCTTTTTAATCTGGCCAGCTGAAGATTGCTACAGAATTAAGGTTTGATGTTAATGATTGAATGATTGCATTCATTTGATTTTGATTTGTAATGACAGGCATTTCGACACCAGGTGGCGCATTAGGCGCAGTGACTTGATTTTGCGGAGTCTGAGCCATTTCCAATTATCGCTCATCTTCTACTGGTCAGATGAGAACCCATCTGCAGCAATGTCAAAGAAAAGTCGACAGTGAGTGCCAGATGTTTAATAAAGAATGGACGCCTAAATATTTTTTTACTGAAGTCCGATCAAAGGCTGTATGTCTTATTTGCCAAGAAACCATTGCGGTTTTAAAAGAATACAACATCAGCCGTCACTTTTCCACCAAGCATGCTAATTACGCCAGCAACCTTTCAACGCAAAAATGTATGGCTACCGCTCATAGGTTAGTAGCTAGCTTGCAGGCTCAGCAAAACATCTTTATCCGAGCAACTTCCATCTAAGAAGCAAGCACGAAGACAAGTTATTTACTGGCATTCAAACTAGCAAAAGCCAGCAAGCCTTTCTCCAAAGGGGAGTTTCTTAAAGAGTGCTTGGTAGAGACAGCAACTATTTTATGTCCTGAGAGCAAGAACAAATTTGAAAAAATTAGCTTATCATGCAGGTCAGTGACTCGNAGTAATTGACGAACACTTAACTAGAAAGCTAAACAAAAAGCGGAGTCATTTACATTATATTCTTTGGCACAGGATGAAAGCAATGACATAAAGGACACCTCTCAGCTTTTAATTTTTATCAGAGTGATTAATGAAAATTTTGAGATCATGGAGGAGTTTTTGGCTATGAAATCCCTGAAAGGGAAAACACAGGGAGTCGATTTATTTAATAGCGTGTCAGCGGTCATACAGAGGCACAAGTTTTTTATATGTATCGTATCTTGTGCTGACCCGGCCCGTCTGTCAAATTTTAAAAGTCAATGAGGCCCCCCAGCCAAAAAGTTTGCCCACCCTGAACTAGAGCCTTACAGCTGGCTGTAGAACTAACAGTAAATATTTATCTTGCACGTCCATGGAGCTTTCTGGAAGGAAAGAGGATTATTAAATGCAAAAGGGTCAACTATTCAGTATGGCCCACGAATTTTAGAATTATTGGAAGCAGTCTGGTAGCCGAAACAAGTAGCAGTTATACATGTCAAGGGGCATTCTAAGGAAGATACCCTTTATACAAAAGGGAACTGGGTTGCAGATAGGGCTGCTCAGGAAGCTGCCCTACAACACTCAAACAGCCTCCCTAAATCCAATGTCTCAGTCTATACCCATTTCCCGCCTTCTTATACATCCAAGGACAGGGCATTGGGCAAGTCTATCAGAGGCAAGGAGGGGGTGATGGATGGTGAAGGGTAGAGAGAAAATTTATTCTGCCAAATACACCTCTAAGGATTCTTTTATCACAAATACATACCAGCACACATTGAGGGCCAAAAGCCCTGATAGACTGTGACATGCTGTGCAGTAGGCAAGGGTCTCTATTCTGCTGCTTCCCAAGCTGTAGCAGCCTGCCTGACCTGTGCTAGAAATAATTCAAAAGCGGCCAGGCACCCAACCCTAGGAGTCCAACCTAAAGGCAACTATCCAGAGGCAGTTTGGGAAATAGGCACTGAATTACCTAGAAAGCAAGATTCTAAGTAAGTTTTGGTACTAGTATGTACCTTCACAGGATGGCCTGAGGCTTTTGCTTGCAGGACTAATAAAAGCCTATGAAGTAGTAAAGGTTCTACTGGAAGAAATTATTCCATGGTTTGGGCTGCCAAATAATATATCATTTCATCTGGCCGCAAGCCTTGACACTTATTGTTAAGGCTTCACATTGCATCTCAACAGCGAATAAGCTTGAGCCTCTTTGGAGCCATATTTGGGTGACCACATCCCTCTCTAAAGGCAGAGGAGAGGTCAATCCCACTGGTAGGTGAACTGACTTTGTACTAAAATGTAAGACAACTCGCTGGGGTTATGAATTTTCTTTCCCTTACCTGCAGGAAAATCGATATCCTGGACTAAGATCATCCAGTGCATCTGTTTCAGCCTGCAGACTGGGTGCCTTCTAAAGCTGTGAGGACCAACAACCTCCTTGGATGAGAATTGGAAGGGTCTGTTTCACATGCTTCTGACCACCCAGACAGCTCTATAAGTGAAAGTCCTGGAATCTTCGATAGATCATTTCCAGAATGATAAGGCCCGGTCCCACTGGCTGACGGATGCAAAACGTATGCATAAAGGACACAGCGGAGGAGCAAAATTTTGGGGGTGGCTCCATCCGTCGCGACTGCCAGGAGCAAATTTCATCATGGAGCAGTGGTCCATGCCTGTTGTCATCGCTCACAACAAAGTGCCACACAATTTGCATAAGACAGACAGATAATACAATGGAAAAAGTGGACGTGTAGGTAGATATGCTAGTGGGGATGTCTAAATCATGTTCCATAGGAAGCTAGCGAAAAGTGGATATGGAAGTGGATGACACCTCCGAAGGGTTTCTGGGGTAGAATTTCCGAGATTGCATACCACGAGGGCCAGAATGCATAGCACGACGGAAGCGGATGAGCGACGGACGACTATAGGAAAAACAGGGATGACCTGTAGCGGTATGCATTAATTATCGCGATGCAACAGCCGTCTCACTGCGCATGCAGGGGTTATGAATTGCGATCCACTCCATGGATAATAAAAGTCACACTGCACAGCCATTGCACGCACGTCAGCATTACAGGGACAAACTGCTGCAACACATACATCTTATGCACAGAGAACCACCATGGCCTTCGTCAGTCAGGGCAGAGAAGCCCCGTGCCTACTCAGTTCAAAGCCCCTGACAAGGTTAGAGAGGCCAGAAACCAGCATCCCACCCCCTGACACTGACTTCTGAAACCTCCTACACTCTGCCTGCTGCTGCTGGGTAGACCAGCCCCAACAGCCCCTCAACCCCTCAAAGCCTGCTTTGAAGCCCTGCTGCTCAAGCCCTGAACCCTGAACAATCTCCAGAAGCCTATTGAGCCCGCTGAAGCCCAGCTGCAAGCCCTGATGAAGCCCCTGGCAGAGGAGGAGCAGCAAGGGAGGAGCACAGGCGAGAGGAGAACAGTACACACTTTCCGACGATATGCCATCAGAGTCGATGATGGTCGTCTGGAATGGCTGAGACACAGAGTACACGATACTCCTAGGAGAAAGGCCACAACTCCCAACTGTATCGGACAACAATGAAGCAAGCAGCAGCTTGGAAGTAGAACAACGCAGAGAGGCTGGAGTGGTACACTGAGCAAAGTACTCCTTCGTAGCTGGTGGAAGCACAATGCATCACCTGTTATGCAAACGCTACCACCGTCACCTGATCGAAACGCATCATACACCTCAATGAAACTTTCCACACAGAGCAATCACCCACTGCTCAGCTCACTACCACGGAGATGTTACCGTCCGAATGGCACACGTGCAGGATTTCCCTGCCACAGGGTCGAGACTCCCTCACTCCAACCACCAGCGAGAGAACCTACCTCACAAGCTCATCACACCACCACAGCAACAACTTCGATATTCGTCACTTTCACGCTCTTACTGCATCCGAGAACACACATCGCGCTCGCACTCACTAGACGACACAGCCTGCGCATACTTCATCCTTCACACAGACCAAGCGAACGCAGCCAGCATACCAACCCTGTCAGCAACGTTCATTTTCCGCACATCACGCGAGCACAGTATTACACACACTCACCCAACCAGACCAGCATAGATCCCACCCCACTGAACAGTCTGCTAACGTCCCATTGCTGTGTGACTTGGATCGATCCCATGCGAGGATATCGCCTAGCATATGTGTATCACCCTGCGCGAGTTGGTGTGCTCTGCGCGCACGCCTATATCTACGAGCATGTCATAACAATGCGAGGATCAAGAAGCCAGAGCCACCACCACCATGAACCCACCCACCCCAGTCCCACAGCCCGACCGTGAGACCGACCCTGTCGCAAGCAGGCCGAGACCCTGACTCTTATTCTACCTCAATGTCCACATTATCTAAATTTCTCTCCTTAAGACACTACTGAGCTCTATCCCATTTGCACTATCTTTATAACCATACAAATCATTAAATCAGCCTCCTCCCATCTCCTATTACCTACACGACTAACAGTTCCTACAAGCTCTATCCTCATTTGCTTAAGACACCAACTTTAAGTACAAGCGACCTAACACTACTACGTCTGATGTTTCCACACTACTATCTAGCCCATTATACCCACAGCACACGCTCTCATTTCCACAAGTTTACCTAAGAAAGTTTAATAAAGGTATTTGCTTTAACACACTTGTTTATTTGTTTCTTTTTTTTTTTACTAATAACAGTGTCTGGAGTGAAAACTTCTGAAACAAAATGCTCAAACCCTTTGCATGCTCTATCTGGGATAGATTAAGGTCTCAGTTGTAGGGACTCAGAATAACCCTCTACTTCAACCATAGCGGTACCCATAATGTCACCCAATCCAGCAATCCCAGCCACTGATCTATCTTTCCCTTTTTTCATCAGGAATAATATCGGTCTTGTCCATTCAGGTGTCCCTTTTCTACACTATCTCTAAGACGACTACTGCAGACATCGAAATATACAAGATACATCCAGATGACAAACATGTTCTCCTATTTTGCAATACTTTATACATACTACAAGATGCAGAGCATACGCTTTACATGCCCTTCATATTTCTGCATCGTCACTTAACCACTGGTAGAGTTCTGCTGTACCTTTGTTTTCTCCCTCTTTCGTTTCAGCTGCACGATCTGTGAGATTGCACCGGGGCACTGCCAGAGAATGCAGAGGGACATACAGTGGACATTTAATGGAATGATAACACATAATCAACATCTGTTGCCTCCGAATCATATAAATAACTGATACAGAGACATGTTACAATCCTGTCAGCTCCGCCCAACAACTCCAAAAGTATAGGCAAAGTTCCTCCAGTCACATAAGTCTCAGTGCAGCCTCAAACATTTCTGTTGTGTGGATGAAATTGCAGATGCGCACCAGCGGCTTGCTCCTGACGCGCTCTACATAGCCTGCGCCTTATCTTGCACGACATATCGCCTACATGCATGGACGTACACCACACAGACATGTCATACGCGTTTTCTCAATGCGATATGCAAGCCTTTTTTTAAAGTCTTTACAGCTCTCATCCTCTACATGTTGCAATCCAATAAGCTGTAGCTGGGACCGACCTACGTCATAAATACTAACCAACCAACTATTCTGCTTATCCTCTCTGATCTCTATGTGACAGACACCTGAAATTTTCTCAATTAGAAACTGGGATTTAAAATTATGTTCTGAAACAAGTCTCTGAAAACCCCCAAAATATGCATTGGACGGGAGGGGAATACTACCCTCATAGTTGTTCTCTCAATTAGAAATTTTCCTCAGAAGATATTAGTAGCTACCCACTTTACCTGAAAGAAAGATTAGAAACAATAGGAACCTTGAACAATCCAAAGTATCTGAAGAACTACCAACACCTTACTTTGTTCAGTGGACTCTGGTCCAGGGGTGGGATTCAAATTTCTTAACAACCGGTTCTGTGGGTGTGACCTAATTTGTGAGTGTGGCTTGATGGTCATGTGACTGGGTGGGCATGGCTTGCTGACTGGGTGTGGCTGGGTGATCATGTGACTGGGTTGGTGTGACTTGGTGATCATGTGACTGGGTGGCATGGCTTGGCAGTCATGTGACTGGATGGGCATGGCCAAGCCAACATCACTGACTTCTTTGCCCAAATGAATGACCTATAAAAAGAATATGTACAAAAAAGGTAGTCTATTTTGTGCAGTTACTACTTCAATAAGAATAAAATAAGTACACAAAACAACAAAGGAGTTACACACAAGCACTTACATAAGAATGATAAAGTGCTGTGTCTTCAATGTCACTGACTTTTTTGCCCTAATGAATGACCTGCAGAAAGAAGATATTTTGTGAAATTTTTAATTTTGTGCACTTACTACTTAAATAAGAATAAAATAAGTACACAAAACAATAAAAAGGTGTACAATTACTTACATAACAGTGTTATTTGTCTTTAACTTTGAGATGTTTCCACAGTGTTCTTTCATTGGCGCCCTCCTTGCTTGCACTTTTCTTAATCTTGACCCTTGGATCATTGGCTGTGTGATGGTGTGCTCTTAACCATTTTTTTAACAGTAGGAATAGGGTCCCATTCTTTTAGAGGTAGGCCAATCACACTAATGATCATCAGGCTGGTTATGTTGGAAACAGGCAATTTCTCTGTTCTGAACATATGAGGTTCATTTTTGAGAAACCCTTTTTGCTTCTCCTGAACTTACAGCAATTGTTCTGACAATATCTTTAGCTATTTTAACATTGTGAGAAATTGCATAGTTCTTGGAATCTTTTAAAACATTTTCTGTGACATCTCCATAATCGATATTAATTTCATAATTAAAAATGTAATTAAAGGCAAGTAATTGTTCTGCAGCTTTTGGCCATGGAATTATGACTTCTTCAATATTCCAGTAATCTGGTTCCAAAAAATGGAGAAATTTGTGGTGCTTTGCAATTGGCTACCTATTTTAAATGTTCACAATCTATTAGTCTTTTCTTCAAATTTATTATGATACTTTTCAAAAGTCTTTCCCAGGGAAGTTCAACAAATTGATGATTTTGTACAAATTTTATATTTTTGAAGGTTTCTGAAGTAATTCCTCCATTAACCTTTTTTTCATATGGACCCTTTTCCTGTCTAGCATTTCAAATGCTTTAATTGTTCTCAGCACAAGTGTTTTGGCCTTGATGTCTATATTTCTTCCTTGCAGTGCATTTGACATAAGAGAAATTTCATTTAGAATATTGATAATCAATGCCAAATCATTTAAAAATATATATATTTTCAAGACGGGCAGCCATACTGGAGTATTTTTCATTTGCATGAAAGTGCTGATGTAGCATTGGATAAGCACGCCACACAGCTAGGGTTGACCTTAAACTATAGGCAGCCCATCATGGTCCCAAAACTCTACCAATCTTTACAATTTAAATTCCAAATTGTTTGGATATTTCAAACAGTTCATTTTGGCTCTTACAGGATTTATGAAAAATACTGTGTATCTTGTCAAGAAATATTTTGAAATGATTCAGTTGCTTAATGTTCTTTATGAAGTCATCTAAAACAAGCTGAAGGCAGTGGTTTAAGCAGTGCCATATTATGATGTTTGGGAAGTATTTTGCTATTCTAGTGCTCACTCCAGATTTTCTACCAAGCATAACACTGGCACCATCAGAGCAAAATCCATAGTAAACCCAACATTATGTTAACTTTCCAAAACTGAAGAACATATTGTCTCTGCATCTTGTTTTTCCAATTCAATAAGCTCAACAAAAATTGGTGGGTTATCTGAATCCTCATCTTTTATGAAAACTATCATTATCTTATCATCTTTTATGAAAACTATCATAACGCTATGCATTATAGCGTTGAAGCTTCGTCAATAATTAAACATATTTTCAGGTTCTGTTCAATAGTGGTCGTAAACATTTCAGTTTTAATTTCTTTTACAATGAAATCAACTATTTTCATTGCGGGTGACCGTGAATGCAGTCCTACTCCCAGATCTACTCCAATTAAAGTTTGCAATTCTACTTGTTTTTCCATGTCTGAAAATGATTTACATGTTTGTGTCAGACTGTAAACTGTCAAAAATACTCTACAAGTAGTAGATAAATATTTGTCAGACATCTTATCTACTGATTTTGTTATAGCAGTGTGGGTGAGGCAAGTGAGCGAGTGGTTACCATCGGGTGACTGGGTCAAGGGCATGGCCAATCAGAAGCTGAACTGGTGCAAACTGGTTGAATACCACCACTGAACTGGGATTATCCCCTTCATCTACTTTCACACAAAGCTTCTCCTGTTTAAAACCCAATCATATTTCCCTGCCAATTCCATGGGGGAGGGGCATGCTCCCTCAGGCAATTCCTTCACTGAAGAAGTAGTAGAAAAGAGATCTCCAAAATCAAAGCCCTGATTGTGACTCACAAGTGATGCTGCATAGTTGTCCAGTAAAGCAGGATATATTGCACTGGTGGTCTCATGAGTAGGAGTCCCAGGGCTCATTGTTTGCAATTGGGAAAAATATTAACAGCATGGATTGCACACTGGCTAACCTCAATTTGGGCTCACAAGCCCTGGATGCATTAAACCAGGGGTCTGCAATCCTGAACATTCAAAGAGCCATTTGGACCCTTTTCCTACAGAAAAAAACCCACCAGGAACCACAAAATCTGGGTGGATGTGGCCAACTTGATGTCAGTCATTCCCACCCAGTCACATGACCCTCCCTAGCCACACCTACCCAGCCACAAAACCCTTCTCTCTCTTCCCCTCTCTTTATCTCTCTGCCACTCTCCCTTTTCCTCCCCCATTATCTCTCTCTCCAAACTTCTCTGTATCTGTCTCTCTGTATCTCTCTCCCACTTTCTCTTCTCCCCTTTCTGTATCTCTCTCTGTTTCTCCCCTTCTGTCCCTCTCCCTATTTTCCCCTCTCTCTGTATCTCTCCCCCTCCCCCTCTTTCTGTATCTCTCTATATCTCTCTCTCTGTGTTCTTCTCCCTATCTTCCCATCTCTCTCCTCCTCGCTCCTCTCCCCCTCTGTATCTCTCTCTGTATCTCTCTCTCTCCCCCTCTCCCTACTTCCCCCCCTCTTCCCCTTTTCTGTGTATTATTCTCTGTGTGTCTCTCTGTGTCTATCTCCCTCCCCCCCTCTGTATCACTCTCTTTTTGAAAGCTGTGGCTGGGCCAAGCCAGAAAGTTCTCCTTGGGGCGCTTTGCTACTCCATTTATTTCTTCTTTTTGGAAATCCGGGCTGGCAGAGGAATGAGCACCAGCTACAATGGAGGCTTCCCTTTGGGTGACCCTCCTCCCCCTCTTCAAGTGGCCACCTGTCTCACACATGCCTTTGCTGTGCTTTGGAATTTGCTTGAGAAGGGTCTCCCCACTTGTGCACACCTCCGGGCTCTGCCACAGTTAGCCAGGGGTCATGAGAGAAGAAGGAGGGGGAGCAGGAGAAGGGTCACCTGAAGGAAAGCCTCTGCCATGGCTGGCTCTCATTCCTTAGCTAGCCCAGATTTCCAAAAAGAAGAAATAAAAGGAGTAGCAAAACACTCCAAGGAGAGCTTACTGGCTTGGCCCAGCTGCAGATTGGCCCAGCTGCGGCTTTCTGAGAGAGAGAGAGAGAGAAGAGATGCAGAAACACACACGCAGAAAGAGCATGAGATACAGGGAAAGAGAGGGGGGAAGAGGGGGAGACCAGCTGACAGGTGTCTTTGGTGATGGCTTTCTCTGAACCTGACTCCCAGGATGGACATATGAGGTTCAGCAGGTCCAGCTCCCTTTTCCCACTGCTCTGAACCTCTTAAAGCCATGGCTGGGTGCTGCAGACCCATGCCCCTTTTCAACATCCCCTCCTCCCGGATCCTATTCCCATCCCGCTAGTCCTTATGTTAGCGAGGTCAGCATTGGTTGCTGCCTGGTCAGGCTAGTGTCTTGGGGCAGAGAGCAGGTTTTGTGCCTCTCCAAGAGACCAAGGCACACCCAACACTAACAAGGGCCAGAAGAAGCTCCAGCAAGAGTGAGGTGCTGAGAATCAGCCCAAGCACTTCTCCATCCCCCACCATCACCTATACCTTCTCAGGCTAGGCGAGGGAGGGGAGGGGAGGGACCAGTCAGTGATGGGACAGGGAGCCTCAGCAGAGGGCCCAAAAAGCCGCATGTGGTTCCAGAGCTGCGGGTTGCTGACACCCACACTAAACTAAGAGCTCAGGCAGGTTCAGGAACCAACTCTTGGAAATGGGCAGCCTGTAATTTAAAGCAAAACCATGGCTATGAAGAATTTTGGGGGTTATGCATGCTTCAAACCTGACTGAAAGCTCACACCAAAGTTGACACCAAACCCCTGAAAATAATTGATATAGAAAATTGGATACTATAAATTATTTCCAGCTCTGGCTTTCATGGATTGAAAATTCTCCTTTTGAGATCCAAGAGATACTTTTCTGCTGCCTCTATCAGTGCCTTCCCCTTTGCATCAGCAGTTTGATCAATGTTAGATCTTTTGCCCCAAAAAATGTGTGGGTTACCTGTTAAGCCTGGGTTCCCCAACCAGGGTTAGGGAGACAAGCAAAACAGAATGTGCAGCGTAAGTCAGATAGGC
>BHFT01026370.1:0-19954 GCA_004320025.1 Laticauda laticaudata
TGCGTGGAAGCACCATGCACACCTGGTACGGGAAGCTGCACCTCAAGAAATCTGGCCAGGCACAGTCAAGCTGACGGACCGAGAGTCCTACGTGATGGCCAAGTGCAGCTTCTTGGAGGGTGAAGGCCGCCACTGAGGATCAGCCCCTCTCACAACCCTCTCTCTCAGGCAGCCCGCAGAGAGCCAGTCCTCTTCTGGCCAAGAGTCAGTTCCTGTGTCCAGGCAGGTATTCTGTGGAGCGTGCCACGACGGAGACCCCCCGACAGCTGCACTCCCCATGGTGGAGCGCGTGGAGGACCCCCTGACACAGTGGGAGCAAGGAGAGGCAACTTCCACCAGAGAACACCCACATCCACCCCCAGCTCCACCTCCACAGAAAGCAGGCAGATGAGCCAGACTGGAGGGGACAGAGCCCACCACTGTCCTGCTGGAGATCAGGGACACCATCAGCAGCAGCGTAATCTCCTCTCTCAGCTGGTACACACCAACGTCCACCTTCCAAACACAAGCCCTTCAAAACATACGTCAACCAGACCCTCATGAACAATGTCCGAATCACATTACCAGGGGATCAAGGACAGTATCACCGGTCTTCTTCACAACCCTCCAGACCAGCTGAACCTGCTCCCACCCAGTCCAGGTCTGCTCCTCCACCCTAAGGTAGTCACTGCCCTTCCAAGGCTTTCCTCAGGCCCTCACCTACCAAGCTAACGGCTTACCAGATGCCACTGATGCAAACCGACCCACAGATGCCAGCCAACACTACTGATGCCACCCATGCCACCATGCCAGCCATGCCACAAATGCACCACCCACGCCACAGATGCCACCCATGCCACAGATGCCACCCACGCCACAGATGCCACTGACGCCTCACCTCGGCTCAGCTGCAGACCAGACATCCCCACTACACTCCTCCTTCCTCCATCCCACAGCCAAGCCCGGCCTCAGAACATCTGTCATCGGTATTGGGGCTGACACCCCATGTCCTGGAGAAGGGCTCTCAACATCACAGGACTGAGCCAGCTCTCTGAACCTTCCTGCACACACCAATCCCCTGTTGTCCTCATCGGCGGCCAGGCCCCCCAATGGCGCCTCAGACCAGCACTCCAGCAGCAGCCACCTCCACAGCACCTGACCCTTCACCCCTGAGACAGATGGGCACGCCTCAGAGTGACTGAGAAGAGTGCCAGAGACTGGGTGGCTACCTGTTGACTTTATTTTTGCATTGGGACACTTGGTCATTTTTCTTTTACAGCTTGTTATTAATAAAGATTATCTTTGCGTTCACACACTTGCTTCATTATTTTATTAAATAAAGTCTTGAGAAACTTTTAAAAATGGTTTAAGCCTTTGCATGCTTGTGGGATGGTTAAGATAGCAGACGGGTGGGCAGGATACCTGTGGGATGGGTAATAGCTGTGGGATGGGAATAGCTGTGGATAGATAAGCCTCCAGTGCAAGCATAGTGGGACTGTATGGTCCACCCTCCCCAGGTGCCACACCCATGGCCCTTTTATTATCAATAACAATGTAATCATTGATCCACACATTTCAACATAACACAAACTCTTTATTAAATGCCCTGTTCATTTAGGCCCACCCAACATACATGGCCCAATCTCATCAGTGTGATGAGGAACAGGTTGAAGGAAGCATCCATTAAGCATCTACCATCACTGTCTTGCCACTCCACTGCTCCAGCTGGGAGTTGCACCAGTGTTCAGGAGGTTGCGCTGGCTTCTTCCCTTCACGTGAGGTTCTATTGGGGCCTTGTACATCCTCAGTGTCTATCAGGTTTTGCCCTTGCCTCCATTCCCAGGCTCCATGTCCCCATTGCCTTGTTGGAGGTCCACGAGGCCTGTTCTGCAAGACTGGTAGCGGGTGCGCATGAGATTGTGCAGGCATGCAGCAAGCTTCCACGAATCCTCCTCACGGTCTGTGGGCAGATGCTGCATGGTGGTAAGAAGTACCTGCGAACCTGTTGGCCAGGATGCCAAAGGCGTTCTCCACCACCCGCCTCTTGCCCTGGACAGCCTGTAAGTTGAAGATCCTCTCTTTCACCAGTGAAGGCATCTGGAGGTGTAGGGCTTCATGAGGTAGGTTCTGAGGGAGAAGGCGTCATCCCCCATGATGAAAGTAGGGCACAGTCTTGTGTGTCGTTGGACAGGGGGTCTGGATCTAGGAAGGCATGAATGAAGGTTGCGTTCCAGCCCCTCCTTGAGGTGACTGGCGTTGTATACCTGGCATTGAAGCTGACCCGTTGCCTGAAGCATCGGATGTACATGAACTTTTAACCAGCATTGGCCATGGCGAAGAAAGATGATGCTGAAGAAGCCCTTGTAGTTGAAATAAGTGGACCTGAGTTGGCTGGAGCTTTGCAGGCCACGTGCTTGCCATCGATGGCTCCAACGGTTTGGGGGAAGTTCCACTTCTGATACCACTGCTATGCAACTTTCTTCCAGCCTTTCTTCAGTGGAGGGGCACTGGAGGAGCTCCTCCAGGTATTCTTCGATGATGGCCTGCACCACTTCTCTGACTACAATAGCTGATGCGTGTTGTGTGCACCCTCCAGGCGTAACTGCATGCTCCTGTACGTGGTCTCGGAGGCCAGGTGGCGCAGAGTCAGTGCCACCTTGAGTCCAGGTCCAGGCTGGGCCGGAAAATTGGTGCTCTGCTTGGTCAGCCTGGGTCTCAGCCGCTCCCACAACTTCGTCAAACATGGCTGGCAGGCATCCTCATGAAAGTTCTGGAATGCATGAGTGTCTTCGTCTTCAGCTCCACCATCAGCTTGTTATACAGTCCCGTACTCAGCTCTTCTGGCGATCCATCTTTGGACCCAGACACTTCTTGGCCGCCTCCTTTTCTTCCGCGTAGAACAGGTGAAAGAGCCTGTAGATGGCTTCGCACTGTTGTTAGACCAATGGTGGCTACCAAAAGGAGTGTGTGATGATCCATGGTGGAAATGACTGGAATGCTGTGGAAGAGCAAGAGCAAGAAGCAAGGCTGAAGAGGTCTGCACCGCAGGGCTGCTGGACTGAAAGTGAGATTCAGGTGAGTTTCCTCCCCCTTTTTATAGGAAATATAGGTTTTCCGCTAGATGTCCTTTTGCATCCTCTAGAACATCCTGCAAACATCCTAAATATCCGAGATACGTCCCCTCTGCGAATGTTTTTTCCGTTTTAATGCTTTGTATGCAACCTGCATACCGCTTTCATCCTTCTTACGTCCGTGCTACTAACGCTTTGTGTCCGTTCCCTGTCCGTTTCGACTTCCTCCCTGTGGCCGTTTTCTGCTGAAGCGAATTGCGAGTTGCGCGGATTGCGCAGCGGATGCCTAACGGATATAGCGGATGCGTAACGGATGATGACGGATTAGAACGGATGTTCCCCGTATGTGTTGCAGATGCAGAACGGACGCGTTGGATACATTTTCCTCTTTCAAAAAGTTTTTGTGCAGCTTAAAACTTTTTGAGAGGATGAAATGTCAATAGACAGATGCTGGACGGATAGAAGAGGATGAAAAATGGACGCAGTGAGTATAGAACGGAAGCATTGCGTTAACCAATGGCACAATGGATGGCAAGTGTTTCTCTCCGTTTTACATCCTCTTTCCATCCGTTGGTGCTGTGTGACAGGGGCTTAAGAGAGTGCTATAGAGCACTATGAAGTGGTATATAAGTCTAAGTTCTATTATTATTTGTTGGACCACCTTAAGTAAGGGGTGACTTCAAAGACACACATTGAATCACCAAGTTACAAATCCTCTTGGGGAATCCATTTGACAGTTGTAATGGCTTACAATCATAGGCTGTTCTTGGAAAAGGTATATACCACAGAAATCATAAAAAATATGCATGCAAATGGATTACAGTTAATATGCAAAATTACTCGCCTGCATCTCAAATGAACATGTTCAATTTCATCAGCCTCATTCACTCTATTTTTTTAAATGCTACTAATAAAAGTTCGACAATGAATGCATTTGTTGTTAGAAATCTAACATACTAAGATTCCTTCCTTTGCCCCTCAATACTGCAGATCAGTGGTATCTACCAGGTGTGTGTCAATTATAAATTAAAAGGAACAGATAAAATGTGATTTAACCAAATCTCATAAAACTGATCTTATAATTCCAGAATAAATGTTTTTTATTAAATTGACCCATTAATAAATGTTTTTGTCCATTTATCCAATTTCACTAATTCAATCATTTCATTATATATCATCAGTGCATACAATACAATCCCATAAACTCAATGAGGTTTATTTATGATAATTTACTTATTTGTTTTATTTCTATTTTGTTACAATCCAGAGACTTTCAGTAGCTTATATAGGTTATAAAAACCAAGAAAAACATCTATTGCACAAAACCCTATAAAAAAAGTAGTGCAATGTAAGCCAAACATCAACCACAATGAAAACAAAAAGTAAAAATGGCATGATAAAATCGGTAAAAGGCTCTTTGGAGCAATTCTATCTTTAAAAGCTTCTGAAACATAAGCACAGAGGGGGCGAACTTGAACTCTACCAGGAAACCATTCCACAGTGTTGACGCTGTCACAGGAAAGCAGTAACTTCTCATTTCAGACCCCCTGCACTTCTCATAATGAGGGATTAGTAACTGTTTCCCTCTAATTGGTCAGGTCAACACTTATTGAAGCTGGCAATCCTGGTGGCAAACGATGAAGAGCTGTAGAGATTAAAATTAGAATCTTAAATTGTACCAACTAACCGGCAACCAATGATATACTGGGTCCTAAACAACTTGAGACCATCAGATCAACTTTGTCCTTTTTCCTTATTGTTATTGTGATCAACAGAGAGTACATGTACCAAGAACTGCTGGATGTCTTCACGAACTGTTCACAGGCAGGCTTTCTGTTGAGAGTAAGGGAATAGACTTTGACAGAGATATGCAAACCCATTGCCAAGGCAACAAGGGATAAAACATTTTTGTTAAGTCCAAAATGTCCAGACAACATTTGGAAGTGGCTAATGCAGACTTTTCCTTAATTAACTGAGAAGGAGGAGATACAGGTACTTACAACAGTCCATTTAGTGACCATTCAAAGTTACAACAGCACTGAAAAAAGGGACTTTTGACTATTTTTCACACTTAAGACCATTGTAGCATTCCCATGGTTATCCTGTGATTTACATTCAGATGCTGGAACAACTGACTCATGTTTATGATGTTTGCAATGTCCCAGGGTCACACGATCTCCTTTTGCAACCTTCTGACAAACAAAGTCAATGGGGAAACCACATTCACTTAACAACTGTATTACTAATTTTAACAATGGCAGTGATTCACTTAATCGGCAGTGATTCACTTAACAAACGTAGCCAGAAAAGTCATAAAATGGGGCAAAACTTACTTAACAAATTTCTCACTTAATATAAATTTTGGTATGAATTGCAGTCATTCAGTTGAAGACTACTTGTACAACAAAGACTTGCTGTCAGCGTTCCAGCAAACCTCCATTCCAATCAGTAACTCTGAGACAGATGTCATCTCAAAAATACCTTTATTAGAATAGCACCTGGCACATCTGTGGAATCTCGGAACTAAAAGTTTCCCAGACTTCCCACAATGTCCCAAACTATAAACCATCCCCTTTTCCTTCATCATCACATCACATGAACCAATCCCAAAGTAAGTTCCTTTTTGTTTCTGCGCCACACTCTATTAAGAGTCTACTAAGAGCCCCTCCCATTTTCTCAAGCTATGTGGCAGCATTGAATAAGGTTTCCAAAGCTGACACTTCCAAGTTTTAATGCCCAATATCAACAAAAGTTTTTTTAACATTTCTATGAAGTTCATTTCTTGGTCTGATTTAATGGGGTTGATACTTCCTCTGTGGGGGCACCCGCAGTCCAGAACATTCTTTCCTTGAAATTCACAAGGCACTTTTTGAACATTCATCTCTTCACCCATCCTCTCTGGAAGGAATATTGGAAGAATGCTTTTTTTCTTTCTTTCCCTTACTTTGTAATGAACATGGTTTTCTGATTTTGTCTATATACCATAACAATGCATAGAAAGGATCATAGGAAAAGTAATCTCATTATAGTATTTGTTAGTGTAAATACTGCTGAACAGATTCAAAAGCAGATAATCACTTGTCAGGTCAAAACTTCAGTATGAAAATTGGCACTAGTCATATAGGTCCCCCTCAATTGTATGAAGATCTTTATTTTTGAGTGTGCCAAGACACCCCACTCCTCTCCCTCCCTTTCCTCAAGAATTTTTTCTTCCCTTGTGTTGGAGTTACCTGCTGAAGGGAAACATGCATCAATCAAGATGGTATAAAAAGAAAATGTGAGGCTGCTATGACTACCTCAGCACTCTTATTTACATAATTCCACTTTGGAACAGATTTGCCTCTATCTTGTGTTTCTTTTCCTTTGCCTCACTTCACTGTGGTAATTTATGAGCAGCCCAAAGATCTGAACTGATTACCTTGTGTTAAGGAAAGTCACAGGAGAAGGAATATTTGGAAATATATCCATTATTCTTTTGGGGCTCCTAAATTCTGGACCTCATGACTTTGGTAAAGCTATCACTTTTCTGGCACTTGAGTGGAGTGCCAGAAAAGTGTTGTGAGCCACAAGAGAAATAGGGGTGGCTTAAGGGAAATGGCAGGGCTCAGATACAGCTAAATATTCTAGATCCCACTGAAAGAAAAAGATGGCAACAGCAATGGATGCT
This sequence comes from Laticauda laticaudata, assembly GCA_004320025.1. Lineage (NCBI taxonomy): Eukaryota > Metazoa > Chordata > Lepidosauria > Squamata > Elapidae > Laticauda > Laticauda laticaudata. Next base: position 6,718 of record BHFT01026370.1, read on the forward strand.
AGTTAATGATTAGACAGCTATGACTACACCAGTGGTGGTATTCGACTGGTTCTGCCTGATTCTGGTGAGCCAGTAGAAGCGATGAGCAGTGGAGACCGAACCGGTTCTCTCTGCTGCTCTGCTGTTGGGCCCACCCTCCCGTCTGGGCTCCCAAACTCACCTTTATCCTCTGAATTTGAAGCACAGCTGTTTTGCACAGCATAGAAGAATGCCACGCAGCAGCTGCTGAAGAGACCGGGATCATGCAGGATTGCAGGAGGAGAGATAGAACACCTCTGCGCCTGCGCAAATGCCTCTATGCCCACTCAAGATGCGCATTTGGCACACACGTGAACGGGAGGTGTGTGCACATGTGCAAAATGCGCCCATCAAGCCACGCCCACTGACAGCATCTTACAATCAAATAGAAACCCTAGAATTCTTGGGACACTCTGAGACTACTTTCAATTGCAAGTAAGAGTAAGGTTTCATTTAGCCAAAATACCATCTGAGGATGAAAACAGCATGTGTGGGAGAGGGGGAGGGCAGGAAAGGAGAACCCTAAATTTGCAGATTTTTTTTAATGATGGAGGAAAAACTTTAAGGAGAGGAACCAAAAGTAGCTGAATGCACGAAATCAAACACAGCTGAAAGCAGTGTTCGTGGAATGTCAATAGGCCATAGGGGAGGGTACATACCTAAACAGCAGCATAATACATGGCAACCATTTAATGCAAACCCCACTCCCTTTTTCTTAACTTGCAAACTTGCACATATAGTTATATGTATTTGATGTCCTGTGATTCATCTGACAATCACTCCTTGTGTTTCTGCCAGCAGCCAAATGAAAAATGACAGGGAAAGTTACCATATTTCCCCTCCAAAAATCCAGTGGGATCCAATTTGTTGAAAAAGCTTTGAAAAATAATATCCACTTCCAAGCATGCGTACAGTATCTCCACACATAGCAGCTCTTCTGAAAGATCTGGTTTTAACCAACAGAGCAAAAAATTGAGGATTGCTAACAGCCCTTTTTCTCTAACTTTGCAATTCAGCTTTTTATCTCCAAAGCTCCCTAATGTATTTGGATATTTGAAATGACATGATTTCTGAGAGATTTCCACTTGAAAATATACAATGTTTAATAGCCATCATCGATACAGTGATGCATCTATCACTTTATATAAAACTAGGCCAATGAAAAGTTAAAACAAGAACAGGTAGAGTAGGTCATCCAAGGGATATAAAAACAACAATATATTTTTCTTCAAGTGCTCAGTAATTCAAGTCTCTTTTTTAGCAGCTATTCTAAACTGCAAGTGAGAAAAGATCAGTGTTTTGAAGCTTGTAGCCATTAAAAGGCAGTGAAGGGAGACAGAACTGGCAGTTTCCATCCAAGCTTCTTTAGAAATAATCAAAGAATTTCTGCTGAGCCCAGCTTATGGGTTCATTTCCAGATATACGACACAGACAACGTTAAAACAAAGGAAGCTGTTTTCTTCCAAACGAAGGGCCAAAAGTTAACTCAGGAAAAGCCCACGGTATGTGAGTCATGATGTACCAAGCAACAAGGAATGATAGATCAATGGACATGATTAGTTGCAGACAGAAGATATAACTTAGAGGAAAGATAACACTATCATTGGCTACTAGTTATAATAGATTTCAATGTAATCTTCACAACCAGAGGGAGTTAGTGGGTTAAATAGCAATACTAGCCTAGCCTTGGTGACCAACTGGGTGACCTTGAGCCAGTCACTCTCTCTCAGCCCAACTCATCCCACAAGGGTGTTATTGCGGGGAAAATAGGAGGAGAAAGGAATACTATGTTTGTTTATTGCCCTGAGTTATTTATAAAGTGATGAAGGTGGGATAAAAATTGAATACATAAATACATACATACATAAATAAATAAATACATACATACATAAATACACACACAAGCAAACAAACATATAAGCAAGCTGCTGCAGAGAACAATAGGCAGGAGCAATGGCATTACGTCTGAAGAAGCATCAGATGGCCAAAGAAGCATTTGATTGCCAAAATGGGCTGTGAAATAAACAGACTTCTGGTATGATCCAGCGCACCAATTACTACATTCTCATCTTTTTTTAAAAAAACAACTACAATGCAGTCCTTTCAACAGTTCCAAGAAGGCTTCGGCCAATTTCCACCACTCTGGTGACCCTGATGACACAGATAAACCTCCAGGTGACCTTAATGACCCACTAAAAGAATGCAAAGGACCAGCTGTTTGCTGGTATAAATCCTTCCATTCCCCACCATCCACTCAGAGCTGAAGAAGCTTCCTGGATGAGAAGCAAAACGTCTTCAAAGAAAAGAAAGTCCCGTTGCCTCTTGAAAAAAAAAGCACCTTTGGGACAACCATGACCTGGATGACTGAGAATCTGCATAGACAAAACAACAACAACACAGAGAAATCTTTCTTCCAGAGCAAAATCACTCTCTGGCTGGAGTAGCAGCTTATTTCCTCTTTTTCCTCCAGACTGGCTCACAAGTCTCTAGGCAATTGCAGACAAAAGTAGATCCTCTGCATGTAAAGCGCACACAATTTTACTGTTGAAACAACAAACAATGTTTCAGTCCCCTAACACAAGGAGGTGCCAGTTCAGAAAGGAACTCAGCTGTGAGCACACATAAATTCAAAGAGACACTGAGGAAGCCAATAGAGTCACAGGGCTGTTCACAAAGAAGAAGAAAAGAGGAAACCAAACCAGGAAGGAGCACAAAAGATTCAAACCACCCTAGAAAACTATTTGGCAGCCTTGTGGGGGTGGGAGGGACCATACGTCTGATGTAAATATTATATATTTTTAAACCAGTAAAACAAAAAGGCAACAAAAGCAACAATATTCAGCAATATTCAACTATATTCAGCAATATTCAACTATATTCAGCAATATTCAACAATATTCAGCTATTTCAAATGGACATTTGAGCCATGAAATGCTTTGTGTGATTTGAGCCATCTTCCCTCAACTTAACACACTCCACAAAGTTGTGAGCGGTAAAATGGAGAGGAGAATACAGGTAGTCCTCAACTTACGATCACAATTGAGCCCAAAATTTCTGTTCTTAAGTGAGATTCTTGTTAAGTGAATTTTTCCCCATTTTATGACCTTTTGTGTTACAGTTGTTAAGTTAGTAACACATTTGTTAACTGAATCTGACTGCCCCATTGACTTTGCTTGTCAAAAGGTGATTACATGACCTTGGAACACAGCAATGGCCATAAGTATGAACCAGTTGCCAAGCATTTGAATTCTGATCACATGATCATGGGGATGCTATAAGGGTTGTAGCTGGGAAAAATTGTCATAAGTCACTTTTTTCAGTGCTGTTTGTAACTTTGAACAGTCACTAAACGAACTGTTCTAAGTCGAGGACTACCTATATTCAGTGCATTAGTATGAACTCTAGAGGAAATCTGGTATTGAAATGCAATCAATAAAACAATTGTGAAAAACTGTGGAAGTCCATACACTGTAATTTTAAATGCTAACTTTACTGAGAATAATTTGCACTTCATAATTTTGAAACTGTTTTTTGAAATCTAAGCCCCTTTAAATATTTTATAGTACAATTTCTCTTTCCTGGCAATGTAGTTCTGAGAAAAATTTGTAGTTCCAAAATATCTACGGGTTGTAGGATACCACATTAAAAAAAGATTTATCTCTGACTACATTTTCAAGCAACATCAGCTTCTGATGTTAGTAGATTTACAATTGTCTAGTACTCCAAAGAAGATGTTAGCTCCTAGAGAAATGATAGTCATTTTTGAACCAATTCAGGTTTGCACATTTTCATGTAAAAGTCACTGTTTTTTAATTTATCTGTGTGTCACCTTCATATAAATAAGCATCTTCCTTACCTTAGTCACTTCCACGAGGAAGAAAATGTGACAAAGGATTGTCCCATATTTAGCACCAAATTAAAAAAATAGGGGGAAATGTTTGCACAAAGGAAAAGGCACTCAAATTAATAAAAATGTTGAGATTCACTATGAAATTTAAACACTCCATGTATATAACACTCCACATAAACATATGTTGTAATCTAAAAGACTATGAGATTTATGTGAAACTAAGATTCATTATTAATTACCCTTCACTCTATTGATTAAAAAAAAATCTATCTGAAGTAAGCTTCGGGGGTTTTTTTGTTTGCTTGTTCAGAAATTAAAACAAGAGAGCAGTATTTCTCAACCTTGGCAATTTTAAGGTGTCTGGACAAGCCTTCCCTAATATAGAGAAATTCAGGCCTGCCCTTCCTTATCTTGTAATTTCCAAACAGGAAAGGTATCAAGCAAATATTTTCTTGCTTACAAGTTTGAAGATAAAATAAAATTGTAAAATAGAATTTCAATTGCTCATGTCAAAAACAAAATGAACTTATTGATCAAAAATGCCTTAAAAATGCAAACCTATTTGCCCAACAAGGTTTACTCTCTGTTGCTAAATTCTCATGAATAGCTTTTAAGGCTTTCTGGGGGGGAAAAGGCCTGCCACTGAATCTCCATATCCATGAAAGTCTATCAAAAACCCAGGTAATAAATTATTTTAGATTGTTGTTTCAACTTATTTCATGTTCAATTAATTCAGCTTGCTCTACACCCTCCTGAGAAGATCTGGGTTGTGAAAAGGGCAGCTGTTCTTGGCATAGGCAGACAAAAGAAGGGGGTTTCTCTAGCAACCAGGATCAGATGAAACCTTTCTGAATCTCCTCCCTTCTCTGATTTCTTTTCAGTGTACCGGTATCCATACAACTCCCACAGAGATTTCGTCTCAAATACTCAAGAGTCTGTGGGTTTTCAGAAGGGGGCTAGGCAGACAGAGGATGAATCAATTAAATGTGTATTGAGCTTCTCCAGTTTCCTGATCTTTTCAGTAGCTTGAGAAGCAGATGGCCCAGAAACTGACAATTATTCACATATTGTAACTTCCCTACCAAAAGCAGAAGCAAAAAAAAAAAATCTACCCTGGGAAGTTCAAGTAAAAAAACAGATTGTTTTCCACTAGTTCTCCCTTTCATTCAATGACCACAGGATATTCAAAATGGAGTATTTTAAGTCTTTTCAGCTTTGGGGCATTTGCTATTTCTCAGCTCAGCCATCTCTCAATTTGCAGTTGGGATGATATAATGAAGGAGACAAAAACACATACAGGGCTATCACTTTTAGTGCCTCAAGCAGCACTAGAGCATTGTTGCAAGAGTAAATTAACTACTTCAGGTCCTTCATATAAAACTACACACTATCAAATTAACATCTTTATAAATTATGTTTAAATTTAAGATTGACTTCATTTCTTTGTCACAAAGCTTTCCCATCCAGCTTGTATTAGCCGTATTTCTTCATGTCATAGTTGTTGTTTACAATGCAATGATTTTAAGATTGTAACTTGAATGTATTCCATGATAAAACCTAAGATTAGCAATATCAGTTAGCTACTATAGTTGGAACCTATTGTTTTCAGCGATTCAATACATATGATACATGTTAGGGATTCCCAGTCCCTGAGCTGAGGACTGGTAACCTTTGAGCCCGTTGGGAACTGGACGATGCAAACAGCAGGCAAGCGCACGAAGCTTCATTTGTGCATACACAGGAACTAAGTTGCATGTATTAAATCATCCACTCACCCACCTACCACTGGTCCATGAAGCAAGAAAGGTTGGAGACTGCCAGCATATGTCCATTCTATAGTTTAAAAAATATCCTATTTTAGACATGAAAGCCAGCTAGGTGACTTTGAGCCAGTCACTGTCTCACAATCCAACCTGCCTTGTTGTTGCAGGAAAAATTGAGGAGGGGGCATTAGGAGGCAGTGGTCGCCACTTTGAGTTACTTATGAAGTAATAAAGGTAGGATAAAAAAATCAAAATAAATAATTAATAATATTAGCGGTACTTCACTTCTGAAAACTGAGCATCCCAGATCAGCCAAAAAAAGCATGTGCTGAGTTCTATGTTCATCCTGGCAGATTTCCTGAAACCACTGACACCCAAAAATATTTGCCAATGTCAGCCACAATGATAGTAAAGGAAGAACCACTGCAGTCTTTCACTGTTCTTTTATTGCTTTTCAACTAATTCATCTGCTGGACAGAAGTTTACTGAATTCTACAATTCGCTTTGGCAGCAATTCAACTGTAATGGCTCTGTAACTACCAACTTGCACACAAAGTAACTTTTGCTTTAATTTCATACACATGTTTTATTTTGGGGTTTTTGTTTTTGTTTTGTCTCATAGTAAATGGAACACAAAGTTTGTAACTGCATTTCAAAACACTGCCAATGCAGATCGTCTGTGAACAAGATGGAACATACTGCATTTTAAATGTGTCCTACATGGGCTGACCTCACAGGATCCTTTAGCATAGTTTATTAATCAAGGCCCACACAGAAATATATTTAAATAGACCTAATTCCCCCGCTTCTCTCCTATACTTCCATGCATAATGAATTATTTATCGACCTCATTTACAAAAAATATATGCCTGTGAGTTCCATGCATTGGATACAGGTGGCACATAATCGTGAGCCATAATCCCCTGGTTCCTGTCACATACTAGCCATATCAGTGGTGGCTAAACTTTTTGGGCTCCCGTGCCAAAAATTGTGCGTGCTCGCGTGCCAGCATCCAGAAGGCAATGTACGCAGGGGACCCCCATGCCCTTGTGCATGCACACATGATCACCCCATGTGCCACGCGTCTCTGAGTATGTGTGCGAGATCTCCATGCACATCACGCATCTTTGCACATGCACACATGTCTCCCCCACACCCACACCCCCGTGCATGCACACCAGATACTTGACTATCAGCTGGCAGATGGCACATGCGCATGCACAGTGGGGCTCTTCCAGGCGACCTTTTCTGGCACACATGCCACAGGTTCGCCACCACGGACCTATATACTGAGAAACTATCCAGACTGAACCAACATCAATTCCTAACTCCTCTAAGCTAAAGTGTAATCATTCATTCAACAAAGTATATACTTTCAAAAATAAGGACTGAAACATACAATTTTCCAGGAATGCTGTTAATGTAAATAAGAATCGTAAAACATTTTCTCCAGCTAGTACAGTATAAAACAGTTGCAGTTAACAACAGAACTCTGTGTTTATATTATTTAATATATGTACTTTCCAAATTGAGTTATGTACTTACACTTTATCCAGAGAATACTGGCTGGATTTATTCTTATCCTTTTTAAACCAAGGATATGCAGATATCAACAAATAAAGCTGTTTGGGTCAGAGATCACTGCTACGACTCACTTTACAGGCATATTCTATATTTGTTTTTATTCAAAGAATTGTCTCATTTTCTCTTCAATTGTTTGGTAAACAACTTCACAGCTGGAGAAACAAAAAAAGAATTTTACACTCCTTTTCCCATTACCAGATTATGATCACTAGATTTATCCTTTGGGAGCAAAAATCCCTCAATTCCAGTAAACATTTTCAGATAAATCCACCCCATCCCAATCACTTGTTATTCAAGGTTAAGTAACATAGTTATCTCTTTCTCCTCTACAATTTTGGTGGGACTTACATCACAGGCAGCAAAAAATATGCCAAAGGATCATTCATTAAATGCTATACAACCCATGTGTTTGACAGAGAAAGATGTGTCCAGGAGTTCCCATTTTATGACAGACTGCCCCAATCTACTGCTATCCAGAAATGTTGCACTCTCAATCCATCTGGAGGTACTTTGTAGTAAGATTTATATACACTAGCTCTCCTTATGGATCCCATCTAATTAAACATAAAAACCTATGGCTCTGAGTAGTTTATTGTCATTGCACCTCATACAACAAAATCAAACACCATCTTCAGTGCACATCATGACCATGAAAATAAACACAAACACACATCCTTCACCCTTCACATAATGAACCGGAAACCTCCGACACCACACCAACACTGCACTATACGGCAGAATTCAAAAGAGCTACTGGGATGTTTTTCAGCCTATTTGTCCTTGTTTTTATTAATCTGTACCATCTGCCAGATGGTAATAGTTCAAAAAAAAGTCTGCCCAGGATGAGATGGATCTTTGAGAATGTTTTGAACTTTCTTAAGGCAGCAGGAGCTATAAAGCTCTTCCAAAGAGGGGAGAGGGCAACCAATGATCTTCTGGGCAATGACATTAACCCTCTGGAATGCTTTCTTATCTGCCACTGTGCAATTGGCAAACCATATAGAGGTGCAGTAAGTTAAGAAGCAGCCTCTTTAATCACTTACAGCAGGCCTATCAAATTGGCAGCCTGTGGGTCGAATACATCCCACCTGGGCCAAGCCCACTCCAGCTCCGCAAAGGCAAGAAACATCCTGAAAAGTCGCAATATGGCCTGATACGTCACGATACAGCCCACAATGTGATTGGGTTTGACACCCCTGACTTACAGTAATAGGTCTAGGCTACTTTTCCATGTGATGGCTCAGTGCTTAAAGACACTGAGCTTATCAGCTGGAAAGATGACAGCCTGGGTTAAAGACCCAAGCTTCGCAGGATGGGATGAGTTCCTGTTCCTGCTCCAGCAACTGCCCACTTAGCAGTTCAAAATCATGCAAATGCAAGTAGACCAATAAATGTCACTTTGATGGGATGGTAACAGCATTCTGTATGCTGGCCACATGACTACGGAAAATGTCTTTGGACAATGCTGGCTCTCAGCCAAGAAATAAGAGATGAGTACCGCACTCTAGAGTGAGACACAAATGGACAGGGAAACCTTTACCTTTACTTCTACCAAAACTAAGGTTCCCAGAAGCTAAGGTTCACACTTTTTCCAGAAGTTCATAATTCCCCTTTTTCTATTTTTTCCTATTTAGATTTAAATTCATCTGAAAGTTAATTATTCGGTTCTTTCCTCAGATTTTTTAACTTTCTTATCTGCAGTATATACAAAAGCAACTAGCAAGATCCACCAGTCATTGAATTGTAAAGTCAAAACACAAATTTTCTTCTGTACAATGTGTGTTATTTTTCTAATTGAGAGTAGAAGATTCATGACTTTACAGCAAAGCTGAAATACATTCCATTTTTAATTGTTTATATAATTAATATATTATATAATGTGTTTGTATCAAAGATTTTTGTAGAATACTTCACCAAAGATTCAATGAAGGCTTTTTAAAGAATTCCAAGGCTATGTTCAGACTTGATGTATATGTTCCATAAGCCATGCCTTATTTAATTCTGGTTATTGAATAAAACAAAATTGGCTTCAGATGAATGACACACTAACTTTGATTAAGAAAGAATATTATGGCTTAGCATAAAATATGAGGAGCCAGCCTATAGAACACCTTTCCACAGGACGAGTTCACTGTAGCAAAATGGAAACAGAAGGTAGAGAGAGATATCATGCAACACAAGAATTGTTTAATGCTTAATTTTGATGTTAGAAAGTGGTCCCACTGTTCAGGTCTCAGCTTCTACCCTCTGGGTCAGGAAAACAGATTCTTGGTGTCTCTGGACTTCAGATGTTGCTTTTGACTACCAGGTCAGTGTATAATAACACCCTCATTGTTATCCTATTTTAGAGGAGGGTGCCAATCTGGCATGCCTTACCAAGTCCCAAAAGGACCCAAAATTAGAGCTCCCTCTCAAAAATATGGCCATCCAGGTTTTGAGTTTTGTACCACCCTAGACCCCAGGGGAATGGCTATTATCATCTGGGAGTCATTATAGACTTTCAGTGACTCCATTCTCAGATCATTCTTCTCTATCAGAGCTGCTGGGTTGTGTTTCTGGGTTGGTAACTAGTCCCCAAGGCTTGGGGTCTCAATTTACCATCCAGAAATGTTAACTCCAGAATATCTTGAAAGTTCATGGCTTCTAGATTAACCATGGATCTATCCCAAGTCACTGACAGCCTGACTCATACATTAGAACTAACTAGTTTTGGTTTTGGGGGAGTTGAGACATGATCTAGCGATGAAAGACATTGACATCAGTCTGTTGCCATGGACAGAGCATCTCCTCGTTTTTCAGCTCACTGATGTACAGATGATTGATGGACCCAATGGAGTTCCAGAGAGAACTTGAGGTTTTCCATGAAGATCTGGTGGATTGAAGCCTGAGATCATTTTCTTTCTATTCAGGTCGCTCCCATTTACGGGCACACCTTGGTTTAATAAGCTGCTGAAGGAAATGAGAGCATCAGAAGAGATGCTCTGAGTGCTGTTAAGAGGAAACTCAGAGTGACTGACTGATATAGATAAAAGTCCATATTAGGGATTATCTCAGGGCAATAAGGCAGTACCATGTCAACATATCTCCACTCTTACTGTGTCTGCTCTCAGATGTTTAGTGGCCCTGTTTAGGTTGTCCCATTCCCTACTGGATAGGAAGGGCCTTCTAGATCATTTGCTGGTCTGTTTTGAAGATTATTTAAGCTATCTGGTAGATAAAATTGATCAAATTCTCTCTGTCTTGGAGTCTGACTAAGCAAAGCAGGCTGAGGTAACTGGGATACAGTCTGTTGATGTGATCTGGTAACTCGAGAGAAGTCTTTTAAAAAAGAGTCATAAAATAAACAGAACACCACCCCATAAAAGTAAACGTGTTTCACAGAATTTCTACTTTATTTCAAAGCTAGCAACAGCCAGTTTTAAATTCTGCTGATTCAAAGGCAATAGACTATTTTGCAAGTGCTAGTAATTCTAGGCCAATGGTTGGTAAGGCAGCCCTTCCTTTGCTAGTGGCAAGTCACAACTGCTGCTTGGCAATTGAACAATATAACTAAGTACATATCTTTTTCTTTATCTGTGCTTCTTTATTTTTTACATCTCCTTCTGCTTGGAAGTCCAGAACAGAAAGGACAAAGAACTGTAAAGCAGCTGCCTAAATTAGCAGAAAACAAGTTTCAGATCTCATTAGAGTTGGAAAGGTTGCCCTTTATGTACAATGAGGAGAAAATGTAATGAAGACACAACAAGAAACATTTTGGGAATTTCTCAAATCCAGGAGAAGACCCTGTGGAAAATTGGATGGTATGTTCAATAATGTTCCCACATATTTAAAATCTAAACTTCTTAAAGCCATTTGCACACATTTTGTCATGAACACAATGATAAGATCAAGGCTCATTTGTATTTGGATGCTGCACCTCATATAAAAAAATAAATAGAATTTTCAGGCTGGAATGTTTGAGAGGGAAAAAGTTTGTGTGGAATTAAGATATGTCCACAACCTGCCTTTTTTGCTTTATTTTTTAAACTAATTTTTATGCCTATCTGCACAAAACATACCCCATAAGATGCGGTAGCTTTTAAGATTTCAGATGAATTTTCTTCTATTTCACATCTGATCCAAAAAGGTCCCAAATTACATCATAGTTATTATCTTTGGCTACCAAACATCATGCATACAGTTAAATGAATCTAATATAACAACAGCTGCACCTGGTTATATCAGCTTTCTTTTTCACTTTGCCATCTATATTCTTATTAATTATTCATGGAGTAATAGAATTCCAAACTCAGGAATAAGAAGAGATTAGATTTCCAGTTACTCCCCCATGACTGAGCTTGCTATCTTATTCTGCAAATAGGGAAGATCTTTCGTTTATTTCCATTAATAATATCCACTGAAGGCCATTTAAGTACATTATGCAATTAGAAATCCCACCTACCTAGTTCCCAATGATCAAACAGTGGACTCAGGTGAATATAGTCACTTAGGTCAGGTCAATCAAACAATCAGTGGACTCAGGTAAATATAATTACCACTTCTTTTCAGACTTTACTCATACTTCAGAAAGACTTTACAGATAATGCCAAAATACATGCCCCCATCATCTATTCCATGGTAATCCTTTAATATTGGACATGTCTTTTATATTGTATGTGTCCACATTGATAAATTCCACTAGATAGATCTAGATATATAGATAGATATACTTATACATACACAGGGGTGGGCTGCTGGGGGTTCACAGGAGTTCAGGAGAGTCCCTAGCGAAGATTCTGTGAAGTTTGGAGAACCCCAAATCCTACTCCTGGCTGGCCCCACCCATCCCACCCTGCCCCTCCCAGGAGTCCCCACGTGGCCGGTTTTGAATGCAGGTAAGTGCAGGGCACATGCGAAGGCTCAGGGAGGGTGAAAACTGGGCCTCCTGGAAGGAGCCTCTGGAACCCAGGGAGGTCATTTTCACTCTCCTGGAGGCTTGAAAAAACCCTTTGGAGCCCAGGGAGGACAAAAACATCCCCCCCGCCACAGTGCAGGAGGCCGACTAGGTCACGCCCACCATGGCTACACCCACCCAGCAACCGGGCAGAGAACCAGTTGCTGAAATTTTTGAAGCCCACCCCTGCATGCACACGCATGTGCCCACACACAAACATACATATATGAATGTATCAATTAAATTCAATTTAAATGTACACACACAAAACACACACACACATACACACACACACACATACACACACACAGAGTATATATGGTATTCAGCTTTGTTCAGGTATTTTCCCACGTCATTATAGTTGTGCTTTTAAAGTTGTAGCAACGTTTCGGCAGAATCTCATCTGCCATCATCAGGCTTCTGTACTATGTTCGTCTGATAAACACAGTACAGACGAACACAATACAGAAGCCTGATGATGGCAGATGAGATTCTGCCGAAAGGTTGCGACAACTTTAAAAGCACAACTATGATGACGTGGGAAAATACCCGAACAAAGCTGAATACCATACATGTAAGTACCCGTGAAAATTTAAGAAAACAAATATATACATACATACATACACACACACACATATATATGGTATTCAGCTTTGTTCAGATATTTTCCCACATCATTATAGTTGTGCTTTTAAAGTTGTAGTAACGTTTCAGCAGAATTTCATCTGCAATCATCAGGCTTCTGTATTGTGTTCGTCTGACATGTAAGTACCAGTGAAAACTTAAGAAAGCATTATACATACATACATACATACATACATACATACATATATAACTCACACACACACGCACACACACACTAAGGTTTCCTAAGAAACCCCAAGGACAAGATCCAGCTTGAAATCCAAGGAGTTTATGAAATACCATGCAACAATTGCCCAGCCGCATACGTTGGACAAACCAACAGGAGAATAAATGCACGCATCGTGGAACACTAAAAAGCAGTCAGAAGAGAAGAAAACACTTCCTCCCTCTTCCAGCACCTTAAAGCCACAGGACATGAAATTAATTTTGAAGGAACCAAATTAA